>OOIL02006641.1:75961-103780 GCA_900332095.2 Cuscuta campestris
GGACAAGATTAATCGTTCAAGAGCTGCGAAATAATGTTATTAGTGCAATTGTGGTTTCGGGAAATCGAGTCGGGGAAACAGTTTACATCCCTAGAATGAATTTGGCACCATCTGATCTAGGGCTACCCTTGAAGTTCCAAAGAAGATAATTCTTGATCGCCTCATGTTTTGCTATAACAATCAACAAAAGTCAAGGTCAAACATTGTCATTTGTGGGATTATTTTTAACCAAGTCAGTGTTCACACATGGTCAACTATATTTTGTTGTTTCACGATTGAAGACAAAGACCGGATTAAAAATATTAATTCTAGATGACAATAGAAACCCTTGCAATCATACCAAAAATGTTGTATACCCTGAAATCTTACGGAAAATTTGGTATTAAAATAAACATTGTTAACTCTACATTCTGTTCCTCAAATATTATTTATTTTACTTTGGCTTTTTTCATTTGTAGTATTAAAAATCATGTGAGTAATATATTTACTTTATTCTGAAAAATAAATTTCATTAAAATAAATTTAGAATCGACATAAATTTCTTTCGACCCCGTGCATGGCACGGGTCAAAATACTAGTTTAAACTTTAAAACGTCACAAAAATATATATTTTTTATAAATCGAAAGTATATTTAAACAAAAAATATAAAAAATAAAAAATGAAAATTGAATGCAAAGAATGATTATTAAACTTAGTTTATACTCCTTCTGTCCCCCCAAGATGTTCTCATTTTGACTTTTGGTGATTTTTAAGGAGAGTTGAAAAAAAGTGAAAGTTTACCATAATACCCTTAATGAAATATGGGTGGAGTGTATTAAATGAGGTGGGTGAGGTGTAATAAATAAAGTAAGTGTGGGTAGTTATGATATTTTAATTGTTAAAAAATGAAATGAGAAGATCTATTGTGGACAAAGAAAAAGGGCTATTGAGAAGATCTATGGGGGACGGAGGGAGTATCTCACAAACAACAGTGAACAGATGATAACAAAATAACATTTCAAATGTGTGTTACTATTTTTAATTAATTCTTCTACAAAAATTAAAACTCAAATAAAAGTACAATGTACAGATATTAAAATTTGAATCAAATTTTAAAAATAATCTTATTATTTGATGAAAAAATATAAAAAAATATTATATTTATAATATATTATTACATATTTTTGGTTCAGAATTTTTTCGGTATGGAAAGTTACCTCGTACAGTTCTCAAATACCAAACTGAACATTCAGTTGGGTACAATTTATATTTTAGCGTTATTTTTCGGTTCGGTATTTTTCGATTTGATTTTCTCGATTTTTCGAGAATTTTCAGTATCAGTTCGGTACTTGCTCACTCCTAATGACTCTAACGTTTCACTATAGCTTCGAATCACTTTAGGGTTATGTTTGGTACTCCTTAATACACAGTGTAATACTCCTTATTTTATTAATTAATTGGTGATCCCAAATTATTTTTTTGAACAAAAAGATACTCCCTCCATTCAGATTTAATCTTTTTACTTTGATTTTTCTTTATTTTTAGGTGAAATTGACTATAAAGTGGATCTGTCCAAAATACCCTTTTATGCCAAATGCCCTCTTATGCGAGGGTATTTTTTGTTCAAACACACGTTTATATAAAAATGAAAGATTAACTCAGGACGGAAAAAAAGAACAAACCAGAAAAAATAAATTCATACAGAGGAAGTAATACCGAGGACATTATATGTGCAGATGTGCTCGATGAAAGTTGAGTTTTAAAGACTATACTCCATGCATCTCAAAATAAAGTTTTTATTTTGATTTACTGTTTACGGTAATTGATATAAATAATGAAATATTTGCACTAAATATCATTAAAACATAAGTCATTTCTCAATGTAGCACTTAAATTTTTTTATTTCCTAAAAAGCACTTAATAATGTCTAGAAAGAGAAATAATGTTCAGTGATGGTAAACATTTACTTGAATAATGACTAATGGATAATGACTAAAAGTGCTAATTGGAAAATAAAAATATATGATGCTATTTAGAGAAAGTCATTATGTTTCAGTGCTATTTAGAAAAATTCTTCCTAAATAACTTTCAAGTTAATATATTTGAAAACTCGAAAATTAATGTAGGGCTTAAAATAAAAAATATGATTATATACTTAAATACTACATTAAAAATCCAATAAAATACTGTATTAAGTAACTTAAATGTTTAATTTTATCAATCGCGGTGAATAAAATGTGCAGAAATAATAAAAGTCAATTCGAGTTGAATTTTACACTTGGGATCCATTCCGGACCATTAACATGAACATTGTATAACTAGCATTTAAAATAAACATTTTTAGCGACAAAATCAATAATTCCCACGAAAAAACTTAAATTCCCTATAAGGCCTACCGGTGTGATAGAATTTAGGATGGGGTAGTGATAACTGGATTGGGCAATAAGACACTTGGATTGAACCACATTAAAAGATTGAATCCAATCGATTACTTAGTTCAACTCAAGACCTTATATACCGATAACTTTTCAATTCAACTTCCGATGTGGGATACAATTAACTCTAACACGGTGTACCACTCGAGAAAGGAAAAGGGGAAGCCACCGGACGCAGGAACGGGAAGAACGGAAATCTCTTTCCGTTTTTCTCGTCTAGTTTTCCTTTTTTTGGTTTTCGTTTCCCCTTTCTTCTTTCTCGTTCCTTTTTGTTGCTTCTTTCTTTATTTTTTTCTTTTATTTTGTTACTTCTTTTCCTTTTTTAGTTTCTTAATTGTTCTTCACTTTTTGTAATTTTGATTTTTTTTTGTTTTTTTCCAGTTTTTCTGTTTATTAATTTCTTTTTTTATTTTGAGTTTTTGTAAATTTGTATTATTTAATTATATTTTATGCTTTTAATTTAATTATTTAAATTAAAATAAGTGTCCAAACAAGTTTTAAATTAGTTTTTTAATTGTGTACATTAATTATTTAATATATCAATTTTATTGTACTTTTAATTTAATTTTAATGTATCACTTTTAGTGAATGACTTTAAATTATATGAAATATAATGTTTAATTATTACTCCGTATAAGTTTAATAAAATAATAGTTTAAAACAAATTTTTATTATTTACGGAGTATATGTTACGGAGTATTAGTTTAGTTATATAAATTAAAATAAGTATTTAAAAAATATTAAGAATTGAAGGAGAATACATTTTCCTAAAAGGAGAAGGCGAATGGTAAAAGAAGAAAACACACCCAATGCCTAAAAATTGAGCAAAATGGGAAAAGTAATTGGTAACATATTATGATTAAATTAGAAACATTACTCGACCAAATCATTAATGAAATTATCATTGAAAAAAATAAAGTGCCATCCTTTTTTTTATTTTATCATCACATGCGTGAAGCGTGCTTGTACGCTTGGGCTCTTTAATTTGTTTAATTAATTTCCAAACACGAATTTAATTTTTTCTGTGTGGATTTTTGGATCCATTTATTGAAAACAAAACAAGCATTAAATGTGCAAGCCACTAATTGCTTAATAATTATTGAGGAGACAAGTGAATAAATAAATAATTAATGGCTGAGGAATAAAAGCTACTAACAAGTGTATGTAATGTAGGTGCTTAATTAAAATAAAACAACAGGAAGATGTGGACCAATGTTGACTACAAACATTATTTTGGGCTACATACATTGTTGTGTTGAAGATGAGGCCCAATCATGTTGACTACAAGCATTAAACATATACAAACAATGCATTTATCAATATATATAAATTATCAATATTATGCTTATCCAGCATTCCATTATTAATTAAACCAATTGCATTTATGGGTGCATTAGATTCAACTGTAAATAAAACATAATAAAATTTCGTGAAGTATATAAGATTGTAAAGCTATAATCTTACTTTTTTTTATTGTTGTTGACTATTCTATGATTCAAGACAAATGAAGGTTTCTTGGATAGTTCGTATTAAATATTTATGATAATCGTGAATTCGTGATTCATCTAGCTAGATAGTTGGCTCATCAAATGTGTTTACTAGAAAACAATTAATCGTAAAATTTTACGATAGATGACATTTATATATAAAGATTACGAATATTTCCGCCGCCGTTCACTTTCAGAGATTGGATGTCTAGTTTTGCTTTGTTCGTGCTACACGAAAGGTTTTCTTGTTAGACCGAGCCCGTTTTGATGATATTGTTTTTGTTGCTTTTTTGGTATGTTCGGTTGCAACCAGTCGTATGTTCGGCATGTCTTTTGTGAGGTTGGTTGTATAGTCACATCTCAGTGTACACGTCGTCTAAGTTTGGGATGCTTATTAGTCGTCCTCATGTCACCACGTGTATGTGAGTCATTAGTCATCAATTTTTGGCTGTTCGTTTTTAGGATTGGTCATTTTTTTATTGTCCAAGTCCTGCATTCGTTAACTTCATGCTTAACTTAAGAGGAAGTGTTAGCGGATGTAATTGGTTTTGGTATTATTGGGCCTGCTAGTGACCCGTAATTAAGTTAGAGTTGTGTTTGTATAAATAAAGCGTTTGTGGTATACTCCCTCCGTCTCAGAAAACCTGTCTTCTTTCTTTTTTCATCCGTCCCAAAAAACACTTCTCATTTCTATTAAAAAGTCACTTTTATCCCTTACTTTTTCATACCCTACCTATCACATCATATTTTTTTACTAATAATATGTCCATCAAATCTTACTTTTACCCATCACATCAAAGGACATTTTTTGAAAATTCAATACCAAAATATACTCCCCTTAAATCCCTCTTCAAATCAAAACTCCCATGTTCTCCGGGACGGAGGGAGTATGAAACAATTCAGTTCAATTCTATTTGAATTCTACACAAAATATACTCCAAATTTTTACACTTAGATTTTGTGTCAATGTAAGTACGAGATTGATGCCTCACATTCATACAAAATGGAAATGCAAAATTTTGTATCGGTGCAAGCTATCAAAATGTAGATATAAATATCAGAAATATATTTTAAAAAGTACAATCTTTGGGATAAGTCTAGCACGGTTGAATTATTAAAGCTCACCACACAGGTAATAAATATGGGTGGTACAACAAAAATAGTATTGTAGAATGAAATATAATAGTGTTTGTCATTTTAGCATACACAAGCATATGAAGCATGGCATTCATGTCTAACCTTTTACAGCTCAAATTTATGACATTTTTCCCAATTAAGAAGTATGTATGGCCCTTCCCAAAGCACTGTGTCTTCTTTTCACTCTTTTGTTGCACTGTGTCCACTTCAACACCAAAGCAAATTATGTGTACTTCTCCACCCTATTAAAGCATTACTGCAAAAATAAAATTTACTGCCTTAGCTTGTTCCTAAAAATAAACATTACTGTCATGTGGTTAAAAAGCAGAAGATTCTTAGTAAAGGTAAATTTTTAGATGAATTTAAGTTCCACCTAAAAATATGAGTATAATTTTCAAAACGGTCATTTCTAATAGGGTGTTTTTTCAAATTAATTCTCAGTATGCAATAACTATCAACGTGATCCTTTATAATTAAGATGTAACCCCTAAATAGTCCTATGTCAAAAAAATTTATTAAATGACAGTTAAATGGAGGCTGTTTTTGTACTTTTCATCATCTAAACTATTAGTAAGTCCTCAAAATGATTCTTTCCCATTGAGTGGGTGATTGCTAGAGGAACGGATCCACCCTCACATGGCGCATGAGGTCCATTTTGGGAAGACATTAACTTAAAAATTATCAGTTTGGAAAAATATTTAATTATTTATGAGTATTTCGAGAACATACTTTAAGTCTAGATAATAGAAAATATCAAAATACATTTATATTTTACTGACATTTAATAGATATTTTTTTTACAGAGAACCATTTAGGAACAAATCTAAATTATAAAGGACCACACAGGTAATTATTGCTTATTGATGACTAAATTAGAAATGTATCTCATTGTAAAGGACCATTTTGGAAATTTACTCTAAAAATATATGGATTTTATTAATTGCTATATAAGTATTATTATAATGTTAAAACAACCCGTTGTAGATTTGTATTGTTATTAATTGACTTATGTGAGAAAGTTCAGGCACAGTTACGTTATACCGAGTAATCCTTATGAAGATTTAAGTTTCATGATAGAGACATTCTTATAACGAGATGTGCTTTTGTGGTTCAAAGTTCACATGTAAAATGTAGATGTTCTCATATTTTTTATTGGCTGAAAAGTGATTTTTTTATTTTGTACAAACAAGAAACAATATGCAAGTTTTATTTTTTATTTCTATATCAATTTTTAAATAAAATAAATTAAAAAATATAAAAACCTACTTAATTCAGGGTAATATTGTAATGTTTTTAAGACTGAGGAATTAATATTTTGTTCCAAGTCAAATTGGTAACATCTAATGAGAGCCAATGACAAGGAGTATTTTTCACTCGCTCAAAAAATTTACTAAGCTAGCATCTACTCTTTCTTTTCCAAAAAACATTATAGAATTTGAGTTTACACTATTCAAGAATAGTGTTATGGAGTAAATTTTTTTAAATACGGAGTACATTATATGGTTGAGATTTTATTAAAATGGAAGAAAAATCATGTGAGTTTGTTGATGTTGTTATATACTCGTAAAAAAGTAATGAAATGTAACTAGAATAATAAATCTCTACCTATTAGTTTAAAATTTTGATTTATAAAATAGATCCGAACTTTATATGTAAGACATCATTTTACTCGACACTATGTTCATTGTTTTTGGCCCACCAAATATGAACATGGTATCGGAACATGTCAGTTCCAGATTCAATTCGATTCTTCTTGGTTGTTATGGAAGTGGGTTATTATCAGGAATTTTTGGAATAACATGAAATAAAATATATTTATTATTTGCTTTCTTTATTCTAGTGCTACAATATTTTTAATCTATTATGCTTAGGATACTCTATATTCTGAAACCTTTATGATTCAATAAGGTCAATCATTATCAAATTTTACCTGACATTTTACCTGTTGTTCTCAGTCTAGCAGAATTTTAACAAAATTTATGACTCAAAAAGGAAATAATAAAATAAACAAAAAGTTTTTCTCCGAACTTTCTTCAACTTATTTATGAAAAAAACACTTATTTGAGTGCCAAATCTATTGAAAATAGTCTCTGTAATTCTTAATTATGCTATCTTCTTCTAAAAATGTTCTTCTCATTTATGATATATATACTCAAACTTTATTCATTTTATTTATTTATTTTTACTATATATTTTGTAATATTGTATAATATTGTTACGTTACATCATGTTTTGTAAAACTTTTCACGTAATTTTCAAATATTTTTTTAAAATTTTATATTTATAATTAAATAAGTTGAAATAAAATAACTTGAATTAAATCTCGTATCACAAAATGAGAAAAATAGTTCCAAGCGGAAAAAATAATAAGAGTAAAATTTACATATAACATCATGTTCTGACTTACTCCCTCCGTCCCAGAGTATTTGTCCACTTTCATTTTTACACACCATCCAATACACTTCTTTAATCCATTTTATCTTTTTATTTATATATTAAAAAATTATAGAAATTATATATTAATAATCTATATGTTAAGACAAATCAAACAAGATTACACATGACTATATTTAGGCTTACACATTGAGAGAATTTGATGAGTTAAAGTGCTTAGATGAATAGTTCCAAAAGTCAAAAGTGGACGAATATAACGGGACGGAGGGAGTATTATTTATGAGATTTTACAAAAAAGGATGAGTTCCATTACTAAGGTTTTTCAAAATCGACCAGACCATCACTTGAGGACAAGAAATTTGACTTTAATAAGTGATTGACTAACCAAATACTTCCTCCGTCCCACTATATTTGTCCACTTTCATTTTTGCACACCATCCAATACATTTCTTTAATCCATTTTATCTTGTAATTTGTATATTAAAAAATTATAGAAATTATATATTAATAATATATATGTTAAGACAAATCAAACAAGATTACGCATGACTATATTTAGGCTTACACATTGAGAGAATTTGATGAGTCAAAGTGCTTAGATGAACAGTTTCAAAAGTCAAAAGTGGACGAATATAGCGGGACGGAAGGAGTATGAAACATACATCATTTGATATTTGTAGAGACTACATGCTTGGTATTATTGGTGTATCACATACTCCTACTCCCTCGGTCCCATAAATTATTTCTTCATTCTTTTTTCATCCGTTTCAAAAAATCTTTCTCATTTCTATTAAAAAGTTACTTTACCCTTACTAATTTTTAACCTACCTCTTACATCACACCTTTTCAATATTAATATACTCATCACATCTACTTTTATCCATTACACCCTATAGTATTTTTGGAAAGTCAACACCAAAATACACTTTTTTTAAATCCTTTAAAGGTCAAATCAGAAAAGTTTTGTGAGACTTTACTTGAAGTATTAAAAGCACACATTGGCTGATTTGTGAGCTTTTATTAAAATTGTTGCTCGTGTATATGAAAAAAAATGAAAAGAAGAATTAAAATCTCATTCAACAGTGGAATTGATTTATTTTCTTTCTTTTTTGTTTTTATCTAAAAAAAAGTCTTTAACTTTCTCGAAGCTTGGACTTGGGAGGACTGTGAGCTGAGGGGTTGGGGCGAGTGGTCTGTCTGTAAATATAAAAAAAATTTTAAAAATAAAAACGCATTTAAGTGTTTTGATATCGCTCGCGGACAGCAAAAAAGTATTTGTAACTTTCTGCCATGGATGGCCCCTAAATAACTTCTTTCTCCTTATCTCTCTCTCTCTCCATTTCTCTTTCTCTTCTCCACTACGAAATTCTCCGCAAATAACTCTGTAATCGTCATCATCTTCTTCGTTTACCTCCATAAATCGTTCCAGAAGCTTCGTTTCCAGGTATTACTCACAGAGCTCTGCTTCACTCCATCCATTCTAGTTCATTATTCTAAGTTATTACTTTTTCCCCTATAATCTGTCTACTTTTCCGTCTTTGTTTATTTTTTTTGAGTTTTTTTGTTTATCTACGCGAAGTTATTCATGTCGCATTTGCGGATTATTATCTTTGTTTTGATTCCATTGCATAGATCTAGTTGTCACTTTTGTTGATCTTGTTTTCATATGATTTTTGTGGTTTTTGTTTTTGCTTTCATTTCAATGAGCTGGTTATTGGTCAGGAGATTCGAATCCGTTACCCGTACCTCATATTATTATGTTAATTAAATGGCGTTTCTGTGGAGTACTGTTGTTGAGTTATTGCTTGGGTTTATTGGCCTCGGAACTTTTTCACCCTTTATTGTTTTTTCCTTTCTTTTTTTGAGGAGTAGGAGATTCTAGGTTTCAGCTTGACGACTTTTTTTTTTTTTTTTGGAGAATTTTCCTCCCATCTTTATTGGTGATTGTGATTCTGTGGAACATGAAAATACCAGGCACAAAAGAGAATTGAGAATAATTCAAGAGGGGTGATGTCTCCACCGCTGCTAAGTATTGGGGATGACGAGGGCCAAAGCAATGTTAAGCTTATGGCTTCTCCTATCTCCCTAGAGAGTGTATGCCAGAATGGAGCAGGGCTGAAGGAGTGGAACTATATGGGATTGTCCGACTGTTCGTCTGTGGATAGCTCCAACATTTCTTCCACATCAGAAAACAATAGCGAGTGTGGACTGACTTTCAGGGCAACTGAGCTCAGACTTGGACTTCCTGGATCGCAATCTCCAGTCAGGGATGCCGATCTTTGCCATTTCAGCTCGACTAAGCTTGACGAGAAGCTACTCTTCCCACTGCGCCCTTCCAAGGAAAATAACTTTGTTCTATCACAGAAGGCTGTGGTTTCTGGAAATAAAAGAGGGTTTTCTGATGCTATGGATGGATTCTCGGAGGTGAATTATGTTCTACAACCAACATTTACACTTCGTATGATATAAGTTCTCTAACTACAGCTAACTGAACTATCTGCAGGACAAGTTTCTCTCTAGTTCAAGTGTCAAAACATGTCAAATGAAGGAGAACCAAGGCTCGCAACTGGCTACTATGAAAGATGGGCCAACCCAAAACACAATGTTGGAGAGGCCTCGAGCTATGAATGATAATGTTCCAAATCAAGACAGTGGTAGTGCTCCTGCAACAAAGTAAGTGGAGATATGAGATATCTTCTGCTTAGGATCCATTTAGTTACCAAAAGTGGTTTAATCTTCTTACCGCTAAAATAAGCAGATTAAGAATACACCTAATAACCCTCACCAAACGGGCTCTAGATATTTGTGCTCTGAATTGTCATGCCTGGCCAACTCAGTCTGCTGTTGCTTTGTTAACAGGGCTCAGGTTGTAGGTTGGCCTCCAATTAGATCTTACAGGAAGAACACATTGGTTTCTGCTACAAAGAAATCTGAAGAAGTTGACCGAAAAGCTGGATCACCTGCTCTTCTTATTAAGGTCAGCATGGATGGTGCACCTTATCTGAGGAAAGTTGACCTGAGAATGTACTCTGCTTACCAGGAACTCTCATCTGCTCTCGAAAAGATGTTCAGCTGCTTTACCATAGGTGAGTTTTTTTAGATTTAGTTCAGAATTTTAACAAAACCAAATCTAACATACCCACTATGTCCCACTAGGAAGTAGGGTTGGGAGGGTGAGATGTATGCCGACACTACAGTTACCTTTAAGGCTCTCATAGCACCATGTCCACCTCAACTACTCATCCTGCATTTCTACGTCATTCGTGGCCTTCCCTATCGTCCAACATTGAGACGCATACATCATAGTGGATGGGATGGCTACCCTATATATTTTTGCTTTTTCGTTTCAATGAAATGTTCTTGTTGCACCACATTTGTGCAGCAGCCATCCCCCCTCGCTCAAAAAAAACTGTATCAAGTTGTGCTCCATGTTTCCCTCTTTCGATTGATAGAGTCCACTCTTTGGAAACTGAAACTATGTTTTCGTGGTATCTTTTGCTCTCTAATGATGGCTTTTATTATTTCTCATTGTGCTCACCATTAAAATTGCTCTCTAATACACAAGCCTCGTGCTTCCAGTGCCCCCTCCTCTGCTCCAACTTCACGTTCATCTATTTTCCGTCTCAGCTATTTGTGAGATATCGTATGCAAATAAAATACACCATGTGACACTTTCCTGGATTCCTCTCGAAGTCACACCTAAAATTAAAGCAATTATGAATGGTCTTAGCGTGTATAATACTATAATTGGTGTAGCTCGACTTCAACCTGAAAATTTATGTCCTCCATTGCGGTCCTGACGTAGGTCCTTTCTAGCGCACACATTCTTGATTGCCTTTGACCTTCCATGCATTGATGAATCAAATGTTTCAGTTTAGCATTTTGCTTGAAAAAATATTTGCTTGTTTGTATGTGTATGTTTAGAGTTACTTCTATAATCCTGTGTGGTCAGGTCAATATGGAGCTCATGGAACTACAGGAAAAGAGATGTTAAGCGAGAGCAAATTGAAGGATTTGATTCATGGATCTGAATATGTTCTAACATATGAGGATAAGGATGGTGATTGGATGCTTGTTGGCGATGTCCCTTGGGAGTAAGTTTAACTACCTCACCCCCTCCACACCAAAAATTGTCATCCTAGCTTTGGGCTTCTCTTGTTTATGACAGAGAGTATTTGGTCCTGAGCTAGGATATTTGGTCCTTAACCACCCCCTCGTGCCCTCTACCATCTAAACACAAATTACAAATTAAAACAGTTATTTTGTTACAAGGGTGGGATAGTAGGGAATGGGCTGATACCTGCGGACCTTGTGGCAATGATTGGGATATTGCTAGCTCTCGTATGCTCTGTGTTTTCTAATGGATACATTTTCAATGATCTTATGTTTGCATATAAGCATATTATTTTACTTGCTCAAGTGAATTTTACTTGTATGCTTTTGCTTTCCCTACAAGTTTAGGTTTTTTTTTTTCATTTAGCCTAAGAGATAATACCAAGGACTGTGTTTACTTGGCAATGATGGTGACATCCATGTATCCATCATGAACCAATACTTTCATTGTTTGCCAATTTGCCTTATACTTTCATCATAAACCAATACTGTCATTGTTTGCCTTATACTTTCATCATGAACCAATACTTTCACATTTGTTATAACCTGTATAACTGTATTCACACATTGTCATATCTATGTGCATGACATCCACCAAAACGTTGTTTATTACTGTTCTGAGCTGTTAACATGTTAGCATCTAGGGGTTCAAGTGATCGATATTCCATGACTGGTTGAGTATGCTACGGGGTTATACCCTGGTTATTTTTTTTTATATTCATCTAGGCATGAGCTGTTTGAATGTTACTGCATGACTAGCGGTGCAACATTATTTAGTAGTTTGCTTTATGTGCATGTTTCTAATTGAAGTTTGAATTGCAGGATGTTCATTGATACTTGTAAGAGGCTGAGAATCATGAAGGGTTCTGATGCCATTGGACTGGGTTAGTGTTTAAACATTCTTTGCTTTAATTTTTTTAATATAATAATTAGACTATTGAAGTACATGGGTTTATGTGAAGGAGAAAAAGATTTACTACAACACAAAGTAAACTAAAATGGAATAAACTCTTACATGCTTCTCCTAATAGTTAATGAATACTCCCTATGCCCCATAAAAAACTTGTTGGAGCTTAAGAAAAATATTGAAAAGTGAAGTGTGGTTGGAATTTGTTTAGAAGAGAGATACTTTTGTGAGCTACATGTACAATTCTTTAACACTGGTTAGTTCAAAGAATTTGAAAGGGAAAGAAAAAGAAAATAGTATGGAAAATGAATTTAAAAATGATGTATTTTTCATGTTATTATTATTATTATTATTATTATTATTATGTTCATAACTATAGTTTATAAATTATTTTAAATTTTTTTCCCATATCATTGTTTTTGTGTTTCACACTCATAATTATTTTTTTCTTCCACTTTTTAGTATAAATAATGCAACTTTTTTTAATTAATTTACATAACACTAAACTATGTTCTAAAAAATATGGAAAGGGTTATTTTTTCTTAATCTAAATTGGGTTGTGGAATGCATCAATATTTAAAATTTAAAATTAATAATTATACTACTCCATACTACATTATGAAAAGAAAAAATGACCCAAAAATTGTGTAAGAAAACAAATTTAGATAACAAAGATTATAATTGATAATTAAAATAAAACTATAAAAAAATTAATACTTTATTTTATTTGATCTAGTTTTTATTGTCTATAATATGTAAAATGTTGCGCACATAAACACAATGGGTTCAATCGATTTCAACACAATCATATTGTAAAAGCTAAGTATCGTACCTATTTTATTTTATTGAACACCATCACCTTGGGCTTAACTTCAGTTGTTGGTTGTCTTGGTAAAATTGGTATTCTTTTCCGATGAAGACGAATAGAATTATGAATAGACATGAGGTAGGATAACGATGATTATGAGTATAATAATAATAATAATAATAATAATAATTTTAATAATAATAATGTTAATTATATAATAATAATCATTATTATGTTAATAATAATAATAATAATAATAACAACAAACAATTATAATAAGAATAATATGAAAAATAGACTTAAGTAATTTTTTTAAGTTCCTTCTAGTTTTTTCCAGATTGTTTTAGTTTTTCCCAAATTTTTCCAATTTTTTTTTCAGTTTCTTCTAGTTTTTCCAATTGCTTTCAGTTTTTTCAAGTTTCTTCCAACACGTAACTCTTTCTTTCCAATCCTAGAACATGCTCTAAGAAGGTAAACATCTTCCTTTCCATTTTGGTGAGGAAAAAGAGAGAAACTTCTTCCTTTTCCTTCCGATTTCCATGAACCAAACATAGTGTACAAGGAAATAAAGTTAGTGCGAAGTTCTTTTGGGACGTCCAAAAAGGGAAAAAGTAAGATTTTTGCCGGATGGATGGAGGTTTTTTTAAAACAAGTGCAGTATCATTTTCCCACATCTTTTGCTATCCAGAAATTTCATTTTTAAAAAAAATGAGAAAAGGATCCTATGTCGGTTTCTAATTACGATTTCTCTATGTGAGTAATTAATGTTCACATAGGTAATGTCCACTCTGTTATTTTCAGTTCCACAGAAGTCTTTCCTCATAACTTTGTGCTTAAATTCTGCAGCCCCAAGGGCCATGGAGAAATGCCGAACCAGGATATAGGTGACATAACCTGCACATGATTGAAGCTATCCGCCACCCAACAAATATCAGAGGAACCTTCGGCTGTCTTTGGTTAAGAAGTTGCACATTTACTAATTGGGTGCTGGCTTCGGATAGCCGATATCATCGGTAGGCTCTATTTACCTCAATTATATTTTCGCTCACGTGATTGATTCATATTCCTTCTTCAGCTGTGTGTGCTGTAATACTACTCATAATGTGATGAATTCCCAAGTTTCATTAGATGAATAGTATTAGGATGTAAAGCCAGCCTGTTATTGTTATTGTTGAACTTTATTGTGTGTATGTGTGTGTGTGTACTGAAGACAAAGATTGCGGTTAACTTTTGTTGTTCCTCGTCTTTGCACCCAAAAACCAAAGTCAATGTCCTTTTTCAAATGAATAAATGTGTGCTTGTTCCATTACCTGATGACGTCTCCTCTGGAGTCCTCTCCGATTTGAGTACTGCATATTCTATTCCATTTATTCTTAGGTTTGGTAGATGGAGTACACATTTATGACCCTGTGGTTAAATTTTTCATTTCTGCTCTTATTGCTCTTATTCCTCTCTATAATGCATTACTTTATCTACTACTCTCTTATTTGATCATGTTTACTATCCTGATAACCTTTTTTTTGCATATTATTTTGCAAAAAAAAAAGTGCTTATCAAGGTAATAAGCGTTTGCTTACCACTCCTATGAAGGTCCACCTAAAATGGTGTGAATGTTAGGTCCTCAATAATACTAGCCATTGTGTAATTGTGAGTTATTTGAAGAATATAAAACAGCAGCTTGGTTATAATAGCTCTCCTTAAACCCCCCACATCCCAGTCTCACATCCTCTCATTGACCGTCCGATCGGGTCTCAGGGAGCCCTCAGAGATGAGGTTCATCCTTTTCTACGAAAAAAACCCTCACACCTTGGCTTGCCCCGACACCCCCCCCCCCCCNCCTCTATTGTTGTGTGCTGTTAGGTGAGACAAATAATACTCCCTATACTATGGACCCTATTTATTTATATTTATACTTTGTTTTTTTTAAAACTTTTTAGTCTGTTTTTTTCGTGTCGTATTTTTGGTGAAAATATGATCTTATGAAAGAAATAAGAATGAATCTGGTGTTTTAAATTGTGAGATCTAAGGGTTAAGATTACATCAAAATTAGGTGCACCAAATCTTTTGAAAATGCACTATCTCAAAATTTGAACGCGAGATGCAATCTGAACTGCACGGTGCAGGATTCTCACGTGAACAGGCTACTATGCACAAACACACACATAACATAGTACTATACTTCACATTTGTCAATAAAAATTACTCTCTTCCTAAAGTAAAATGTTTTATTACATAGTTAAACTTTTTTTTATTTATTCTTATTATTTATTTAATAAAATACTCCATCCGTCCCAATTTAAATTGCCTGTTTTGATTTTTGGGCATATTTAAGTAAAATAAAAAATAGAGTTGATTTTCCAAAATTGTCATTACTTTTTAGAAAGGGCGATGATGAATGAGAAGATATGATGAAGAAAAGTGACTTATTTTAGGGGTAGTTTAGGTATTTTATTTTTTAAAGTATACGAAAACAACTAACAGGCAACTTATTTTAGGACGGAGAAAAAAGGCAAACAGACAATTTAAAATGGGACGGAGGGAGTAATATAATCATGTCATTTCTTGTTTTGTTATTTTTTATATAATTTTAAATATATACTTTTTTTTATTTCACTCCAATTCTCAAACAAATTAATTTAAAAATAACTTTAACAAACATTCTACGGAGTAATTTGAAATACACAGTTTAATTTGGGGCAGCATAATATATGTCAAAAAATACTTCTAAAATATTGTTTTTAGTAATTTTTATGGTTAATACTCCTCCAGCTAAATTTAGAGAATGAGTTATGATGGTTGACTAAAATCATGTTCTATTCAATTTATTTAAAAAGAACTATACAAAAACTTTTACAAAATTTATTTATTAAAAAATATTATGGAGTTTAAATGTTCTATAAAACAAGAAATGATAAGGCTATATTATTCTAATTGGCTAGGTTATACTGACACTCAAATTTGAGTGTCATAACATGACAACAATCGAAATGAGATTTTCTTAGGTGCTTCGATAAAAAAAGCAATGGTTCACCGTTCACCGTCTAAACTCTTGGTAAACTATCCTATTCCAATACAACTCGAACTCATTCCTACACTTGTTTAATTCCATCTCCAAATTTAATTGACTTTGAGGTTAAATTTTTAGATTGAATGAAATTCTTACATCCATCAATTAGTCAATCATACTTGTTGTACAATATTAATAAAAAACGTAGTCATTTCTTAAGATAAGTTGATATTTTAGGATGATGAAAGTATCATTATTTATAGAGCCGATAAATAGGTTGGTTCGGTCTCACCGTTAGATGCATTTTTTTGGGATTTGGATTACTTTGAATTTATATAAGTTTGGTTTTAGGTTAAAAAAATGCCGTATCATATTCAAATATCCTACACTTTTTAAATTATTTTATTTAAAAATATTGGTATTTAATTAAATAAAAATTCACATATTAAAAAATATGTGAAAATGTATACAAAACTTGAGATTTCTATTTTATTTAATTGAATAATTAGTTTAATGTATATATAAATAAAGTTTTTGAGAGACCAAAATAATTAGTGCCTCTTTACTTATGGGACGAAGGAAGTATGAGCATCTCTATTACCAAATATTACGTTTGTGGTCATTTATTTATGAGTACATTTTTTATAAATAGTTCTTTTTTAATCTTCTGTCATGTTAGTGCTAATTTGAGGACTAAAATTATAATTTTACAATGATCATATATCTTTCTTGTAATACAAAATGACAGTGATCGCTCCTGATGCATAATTTGTAAACCGCTGTCTACTACAATCATAGTTCAGCATTTTGATCTTTGATGAGAGTTCTGGTCCACAGTCATAATCATTATTATTGTGTGGTCCAATTAACCGCTTTAGAATATGTTACTATACATATGTTTGATGTCAAATTATATTTTTAATCATTAAATAAATAATAACATGACACTATGTCAAAAAGGAACTATCCGTAAAAAAGTACACATAAAAAAATATTAACGTAATATTTAATAATAGAAAACTAATTATAAAATTTTCATATTATAAAAAGAACTAATTATACTCCGTAAAATTTACACTTTTTTTTGCCCAACATTTTTGCCCTAAAGAGGGTAATCCGACTTATACAAACCCCATTGTTCGTTTCCTTCCTCAGGGAGAAACTTTGCCGTCTGCCGCTCTTCCGCTGCAATTCAAAATTCAAATATGATCGCCTAAGAGCTTCCCGCACCGACCGTCAGAAGACAGTTCCCATCTTCACCCAAAAAATGGGTTACAAAAAGAAAACGAAGATTAACCCGCCGGCAGTGGTGGTCGATTTGTCTTCTTCTTCTTCCCCGGCTTCTGACGATGAGCCACAGGGCACTCCGCTAAGAGCAGTTTTCTGCCTGAAAAAAAGGGAGCAACTGCGCGAATTCGATGATAAAGAGGAATGCTTTATTCTGGATTTCGATCCTTTCGATTCCAAACGCTCCGTTTCTGATTATCAGGATCCGGAAATGGCCGTTGTAGCAGAAAAAGGCAGTGTATATATGCTCCTCTCAATTCATTTAGTTTAAACTGGTTTGATTTTAGTGAGATTTTGATGATGAATTGTGTGATTTTCATAGAAATCTGGCAACTAGGTTTTCATTTACCTTCTTTTTTTAAAAAAAAAATTCCACCTCTTCATTGTCTGCTGTTTAATTTCATCTTGGGCGACCATCAATGATTTTATTCTTGTGCAATTCGGCCTCTGTATCCATCTGTGTTTAACCAAATTGTTATTATTCATTTTGATTCTTGACTTGTGTAATCTTGTAATCTTATGCTTCTTGTATCAAGTTATGAATTTATAATTATAATCCCTCATCAATATTAGCAGTGCATTTTCTATTTTTTGTTGCATCTGTAATTAATTGTCTATCTATAAGTATTTAGTAAACTAACTTTCTCTATTCTCAGTAGGGCTAAGTTTGCGTACTCATACTCCTGAGACCCTATCTTTTGTGAAATTTTACTAGGTTTTTTGTTGTAGAATGGATGGAGAACGAATTGGTATTTTTTGTTTGTTAATTTCAATTCATTCTTTAAATTTTTGATGCTTTGGAAGGTGGACAATTAGATCTGGATAGATAGGGTATTAACTTTGGTTGATCAATGATCTTAACAAGCTTTGAATGTCAATTGTCCTTCAAGTATGTATGCATTTATGAGAAACAAGCTTTGAATGTCAATTGTCCTTCAAGTATGTATGCATTTATGAGAAACAAGCTTTGAATGTCAATTGTCCAATATAATCTATGACAGCACTTCTTGTTTTTGGTATAGGTGGTGGCATGTAGAGATTTTCCACACCCAAGGCATACCTGTGTTAAGTTCCCCTTTAACACAACACCTCATGAGAAACACTGTAATCTGGTAACATCATTATCACCATTTCTTTCACATTGATTGACTCCAAAAAAAACATTTTTAGACCTTAAACCAGCTTGTTTTGGTTTTGCTGTTTGGTTAGTGCTATTGCTATGTGTGCGATGTTTCTGCTCCCTGTCGACACTGGAATGGATTATCTGCGCATTGCCACGCATTAAATACCGAAGCATGGGAACATCAACGAAAACATACGAGACAACACATGAAGGTTTAGTACTACGCAAAGGTCATAAGTTTTTGTACTCTTACTTTGTTTTCACTGTGGAGAACATAGACGCATATGCCTGGCGCAACCTGTATTATTAGTGTATAATTTTTTGTTGTTTAACTGTCATAAGAAATGGTACTACCAATTTCATTTTGAGTTCTCAACTGTGGATTCCATTTTCATTGATGTTTATTGTTTTTTTACTTAGTCAATTTGTAACCGAAGTTGATGCAGTGAAGAAGATGAGTTTGGCATCAAAAATCCACTTGTGTCAAACAAATAGTATGAGATAAAATTTAATCATACAGGTGAAGTTTTTGAAGAGATAAACTAAGAATGGATACCAAGGTGACTCTCTGAAATAGGAGGTCACAAGTTCAAACACCAGTGGGAACAGTAATTCTATGTGCTTTAATAGGTTAAGAATGTATGAACAGTAACTCTATCTGCTTTAATAGGTTAAGAATGTATGAACATATAATGTTTTGTACTCGGGGTAATAAAGTTGTTAGAATAAAACTTGATGTTATACAACTTGATACATGTCCTGGACAACAATTGACTACTCCTAATGGCAGTAATGCAAATTGTTATGTGCATCTAAGAAGCTAATGAAACCAGTTCACCTCTTCTCCAAGCAAGCATGCCATAATCAAGCCCTCCGGTCTCCAAGATTTGTCATCATACCTGAACAATTATAATGTATGCAATTCCAACTTGTTTAAATAACTCCAATGGAGTAAATATTATGTCTACATATTATAAATATTCAACCCAATATGGCAGTATTTAATTCATTTTGATATTTGATTTATTCATGATATTTCTTTTAACACAATGTTAAGTTCATGGATTATTTTCTTTGGCAGTAAATATTAATTTGTTTCTTGCCTGTTCAACCTTTCTACTAACAGTTTTATACTCCTAATAACTCTATGTACAGTGAAACATTTATTAAATGTATAATGATTGTAATTCTAGTTGTTGATATCATCCTACGGGGAATTTACCTAAATAGGACTAAAACATATTCACTTTCATAGTATAGGATCATATGTTTCTATTTCTCAATGTAGGACCATTAGTCATTATCTATTAGTCATTATTCAAGTAAATGTTAACCGTCACTGGATATTATTCCTCCACTAGACATTATTAAGTCCTATTTAGGTAATAAAAAAATTTAAGTCCTATATTTGAAAATGACTTATGTTTTAGTCCTATTTAGTGCAAATTTTGAATTTGAATAAGTACGCTGCTATTTCTTTGAGAATTAAACTTGTGAAACAATTTTTCTCAAAAAAAAAAAGGGAGCAATTTTGAGTTCATCGCATGTGCGCTGAAAATGGCAGCGTATCAACCCGCCGTCCACCCGCCGGTAGGAAAACTTTCATTTTCAAATCTTTTTCCAAAATTTGAAACTATTAATCAGATTATTTAATCCGTTGCCCAAATGACTTAATTATTTAAGCTGTATTAATTAATTAATTAATTAATTGGTGCACAATCTTGTCCATTATACTCCGTAAATTAATTAAAGCTTCCTTTGAGATAAACGTTTATACTACTCCCATTCGTACTTGAAAACAGTTCTCATTTTGATCAAGTGCTAAATAAGTGTAAAAAAGTAGTTGATTCTAATTTTGCTCTTGATGTGATTAGTAAAAATAAGATATGATGGATAAATTATTAAAGAAACAAAATGATGTGATAGGTAGGGTAAAGAAATAGGGGTAAAAGTAGTTTTTTAATAGAAAATGGAAATATTTTGGTGGAAGAGAAAAAAATGAAAGAGTAAGGGGCTGTTTGGCAACTTCTGAATCGGTAAGTGCTGAACCAGAGGTCTGAACCATTAAGTGCTGAACCAGTAAGAGGTCTGAACCATTAAGAGCTAGTATATTGCTTAACTACTCAGAGGCAAATGTCTGATCAATTCAGATAAGAGGTCTTAACCATTCAGACTCTGTATAATATTTAACCATTCAAAGGCAAATCTCTTAACCATTCAGACATCTGAACCATTAAGAGGCTGAAACAAACAGTCTGAACCATTAAGTGCTGAACCATTCAGACATCTGAATCATTAAGAGGCTGAAACAAACAGCCCCTAAGTATTTTTCTAGACGAGAGGAGTATATGATAAACAATGTTTCTTACTAGGAAAATAGTTTCATAAGATTTGTATTCTTTTGTTTTCAATTATCGGTATTCATGTAGGAGACCATGTGAAAAAAAGGTCGGACAAATGTGTATGAGGATTGACTATGTACCGTTAGTAATAAATTTGAACTGGTTTGGGAATAATCTGTGTGATTAGTAGTAGTTATTCAAATTATTTTTAAAAAATGTTGATTTATTTCAAAGAAACAATAAAATTAAACACCAATACACCATAATTGTCAAATATGTTGGGCGCCACACCAAAATAAGAATATGGAAGTCTTATTTTACGGAGTAATATATTTTCAATGTTTTATACCTACTTTAGTCTTTTTCACGTAACTCTACTTCTATTAACATGTTTTTTTCTTGTCGTGGATTAATTTCCCAATGTATACTTTGAACACTCATTTTTCTCACACAAATGTAAAAGTTTGACTACGGTGAATAAAAATTTTTAAAAAATGAATAAGGGAACTACTTTCAAGGAGGGATGGAGTATGTTTTAGAGGGACTAAAAACATATTTAACTTTAATTATAATTACATAAGAATATACGAAGCACAGACTAATGTTTTATTTCTAGACCCAAAATTTTAAATGAAATGAAAAATAATTTCCCGTGCATAGCACGGGTGAATTACTAGTTATAAATAATTTCTCTTCTTCTTTTGAAAGAGAATAATTTAAAATTTTTCGTATGGTTGCATGTGTGTTTCATCATCATTTCTGTCATCTTTATTTGTGACCTAATTCGTTATTCAGTATAACCTTCTGTGTGTGTGTGTGCCTTTAGTGTATGTTTGGATATACCTTTAGTATACCCATAACATTTTTCTTAGAAAAAAGCTGATATCCAACTCTAAAGGTCCTTTAGTATCAACCTTAATTGATATTATATGGAGAAGGGTTAAATAGTACTAGTACACCGTATAATTTAAGTATGGTTGAAAAAAGAATATCTTTCTATTTTAGAATATTCCTTAAAATTACTATTTTGATTTTTTTAAATGTCAATATATTTTGTTAAATTGTATATTGATTATTTGATAAAATAAAATTTTATATTATCTTTTTATTAATAAATTTTGTAATGTTATTTTTAAATATTTAATATATACTTGTATTGTTTATTACTCACTATAGAAATTTTTGAACAAACAGATTTTAAAATACTTCGTATAAAAAAGTGGGAAAGCACACCCCAGGCGCCTCCACACCCCAGCCCGAGAGGATTGTGAGAGAGATAAATCATGGTATAATCCAATCTGGTTCTTAGAAAGGCCATCTCGTGCCCGGTGCGCACGAGTTATGACAAATAATGAAACTCTCACACTGCCGCCGTCGGGATTCGACCTTAGGATCAACGAGCTTCCTCACTATAGAAATTTGTAAACAAAAAGATTTTAAAAGAAAAAAAGGTGGAACGCCCACCCAGGGCACCCCACACCCTAGTCCGGTAGATTTGTGAATGAGATAAATCATGGTATAATCTCAATCAGGTTCTTAGAGAAGTCGCTCTGTGCTTGATGCGCATAAGGAGCTATTACAAATAATAGATCAACGAGCTTGAGATTCCCTGCTTAAACCAGTTGAGCAATATATATGGCAAAGAAGATTTTAAAAGAGACTATAAGAGTGAGGACGTATCTGTCATTTTCAAATGCGAAAATACAATAGGAAAAATGGAGGAGATCCTCAAACCCTGAGGCTGGGATTTCGTTATATTTAATCCTCTGCACTTAGTTTGTCTCTACTGCCATTTAAATTTCCCCATCCCATATTCGACCTCTACTCCTCTTTATCATCTTCACCTTCCTCACAATTGCTATTTTGTCACCATCTCCACCAGATCCACTTCCAAGATCCTCCTTTTCAATTCCCCTTCCCTTTTTATTCATCTTCTTCTCCAGTAACAATCTCTGCAAGCAAAAAAACCACCATTTTCCTTCTTCAGAAATGGGTACTGGTTGGAGAAGAGCTTTCTGCACAACAATCCCAAGAGATAGGGAGCTCAAATTTGGGGATAAACATCTTCTTCAAGATCATGAACCTAGCCTGCGTTGCAAAACTACCTCTGCTTCTTCAAATAATGATGATAACAACGGCGATGTTTTTACTCCAAACCTCCATTGCAGAACCACCACTCCCAAATCTAATTCTTCCAATTCCAAGACCCCCAGATTTTCTCAGCCCTCCAATCCTGCATCACCCAGATCCCCCTTTTCAATCCTCAAGAACACTCTCCGTCTATCTAAGGTTAGATTTTCAGAAACGTATTGAACTTTTAATCTTTGCTTACAGAGAGGGAAATCAATGTTTTATTTTGTTTGGGTGCAGCATAGCTGCGGAATCTGTATGCATAGTGTGAAGACAGGGCAGGGGATGGCGATTTACACGGCGGAATGTTCGCATTCTTTTCATTTCCCCTGCATCGTCTCCCACTCCAGAAAACAGAGCACTCTGTTTTGTCCTGTCTGCAACCGCGTCTGGAAAGATGTTCCCCTGCTCTCCGGTCACCTTCTTAGTCGGAGAGAAGAAATGGGCTTTGAGCGAGAACAAGAACAGGTTGAACAGAATAAAATCATCAGAGAAAAAACGGAACCGGAGAATCTCCCAAGCATCAAACAGCAGGGAACTTGTTTGAAGACGTACGATGATGACGAGCCGTTACATTTTCCGGCCGCCGGTTCCGGGAAGTTTACGGCGAATAATGAGGTGAACGAGATGGAGGATGAAGAGGTGGAAGAGTTTCAGGGATTCCTCGTAAATCCGGTTTCAAGCGACGAAGTCTCAGCGAATCATCATAAGGAGACAAGGGACGTGGAGTTTACGATATTGCCCGAAGCCGCTATTGTCTCCGTAGGCGGAACGCATGTGACCTACGCCGTCGTTCTAAAGGTGAAAGCGCCGCCGCCGCAACTGCCGGCGGGGTATGGGAGCAGCGGTTCCGGTCAGTTCTCCGACACGGCGCGACGGGCGCCAATCGATCTGGTGACTCTGCTCGACGTCAGCGGAAGCATGAACGGCCCGAAGCTACAGATGTTGAAACGAGCCATGGGTTTGGTGATTTCCTCTCTCGGCTCGGCCGACCGGCTTTCTATCGTGGCTTTCGCCGCCACGTCAAAACGGCTGCTTCCGTTGAGGAGAATGACGGCGCAGGGTCAAAAGTCGGCCAGAAAGATCGTTGACCGGCTTGTGTGTAGCCAAGGGACTTGCGTAGGCGATGCTCTGAGGAAAGCCGCTAAAGTCCTTGAAGACCGGCGCGAGAAAAACCCGGTCGCGAGTATTATGCTATTATCAGACGGACAAGACGATCAAGTTCCAAAAACCGGCGAACCGGACGGCCGCCGAGAGACCGTCAAGCCGTCCTCCACCCGGTTTTCCCACATTGAAATCCCGGTCGGCTCGTCCGGCTTAGGGAGGAAAGCTGGCTATAGCCACTCCCCGAATGTGGATGCCTTCTCAAAATGCTTGGGAGGATTACTGAGTGTGGTGGCTCAAGATCTGCGAATCCAACTCGGTTTCACCTCGACCCGGGAACAGGCCGAGGTGGTGGCGGTTTATTCCTACCACGGCCGACCGGCGGTTCAAAACCGGAGCTCCGTCCGGCTGGGAGACCTATACGCGGATGAGGAGAGAGAATTACTCGTGGAAGTGAGGGTTCCATCCGCTGCAGTTGGGTCCCACCACGTGTTGTCATTAAAATGCTGTCACATTGACCCTGCCACGCAGGATATGGTCAACGCCAGAGAGCAGTGTCTGTTATTACCGAGGCCACAAGCCGTCGGATCATCTTCTTCGTTGGAGATCCAACGGTTGAGAAACTCTTTCGTCGCCACTCGGGGAATGCGAGTTCATAACGGCTCGTGCTACGAGTGTGTCAGAGGGTTGGGCGGTGGCGAGTTGACGGAAGTGCATGTTGGAAAGCATAATCTGCCGTGGAAGAAGACGGGGATCCAACGGCGGAAGGTGGCGGAGTTCGCGGATGAAGACGGCGAGCCGCTAACGCCGACTTCAGCATGGAGGGCGGCGGAGAAGCTGGCTAAAGTAGCCATGAAGAAGAAGCCGGCTAGTAGAGTCAGCGACTTACACGGTTTCGAAAATGCACGGTTTTGATAATTTTTTACCATTGCATGTCCAGTTTAATTTTTTCAATTTAGTAAAATGATCTTTGAATTTCAATTTAGAAAAACAGTGTAATGGATAAATATAGTCATGTGTGATCTTGTTTGATTTATCTTAACATATAAATTATTAATATATAATTTCTATAATTTTTTAATATACAAATTACAAGATAAAATGGATTAAAAAAGTGTTTTGGATGGTGTGTAAAAATGAAAGTGGACAAATACTCTGGAACGGAGGGAGTAATTTTTAAAGCATGGGAAACTTTTAATACGGAGTATTTTATTTTATTGTACCAATGTGTATTTATTTCGTGTCACATAAATCTTTTCAGACACTCACTTTGTTTGCTTATTTTTATTGCTTATTTCATAAAATAATATATTTTTGCCACTTCTAGTTATATAGAATTTTTCATTTAAATTTTAATTTATAAGTTCTAATTTTAAAATTTTCCTCTATAATCAAAAAAATAAATTTAAAATTAAGTTAGTCAAATTTCGTAACACGTAATGTGAAGATCTCAGATGCTTGGACAGAGTAATACATTTTGAAGATAATTGAGTTTATATTTTAATTCCTCTATTCCCAATTTGTTCCCAATTTGATTACATTTGTTTGTTTAACTTTTGTTTGTTAATGTTATTTCAATAATTCTTAGGTAAAATAAAATATTTTTGTAATATCTTATTTTATTAAATTTTTAACATAATTTTTTAATATATAATTTTTATATCTTATAGATATACCGAAAAGTCAAATTGTACAAAAAGAAAGAAGAAGAACAATATTGATGGGGCAGATGTATCTAATAGTCACATCATGAATGGATAGGCTAGGCGTTGTCTGTAGTATGTGAGCCCTTGACCTGGCCCCACGCATTATTGTTTGACTGCTGCCCCGTATCTTCCTAACTTCCTTGCCTAAATGAGTGATACAAGAGATAACAAAAAAGTGATGAAATTCATAATTCTCGCGTGTATTTGTATGACACATTTTTTATTGATTCAACCCTTAATTTTTATTTTATGACATTGATCTAATAAAAGAAATCTATTACAACTGGATTGGGCAACAAGACAATTGGATTGAACCATATTAAAAGATTGAATTCAATCGATTAGTTAGTTCAACTCAAGAGCTTATATACCGATTATTTTGTTCTTGAACTTCCGATGTGGGATGCACTTTAACATTCCCCCTCAAGTGGATAACCGGGTCATTTTGAATCTAACCGGTTGACTAATTGCAAATAAACTTCCATTCTCTTGTTTTTTTAGTGCCAACACCTTAAATGACCACGAGCCGCTGGGTTTGGACTTCCAGACGAGCGATCGTGTTAAACGGATCACAGGCCGTTGGGTACATACTTCATACGGATAACTGGGCTAAATACTAACGGGCCGCTAGAAATGAACGTCTAGACGGACACCTTGACAAACGAGGTGGGCCAAAACCTGCTCTGATACCATGATAAATTTAGGATTGGGTGTGGACAACTGGATTGGGCAATAAGACACTTCGGTTGAACCACATTAAAAGATTGAATCCAATCGATTAGTTAGTTCAACTCAAGAGCTTATATACCGATTATTTTCCTCTTAAATTTCCTATGTGGGATGCACTTTAACAACCCAAAAGACCCGATGTGAAAATTTTAAGTTCATTTGGTGGCAGTTTGACTTTGAAATTTAAAGGGATTAAGGGAAAAACAATACTATTGAAAAGCGAAAAGAATTTTGATTCTCAAATGAGATGAGATTAAGGGAAAAACGATACTGTTGACAAGCAAAAAGAATTTTGCCTTCATTTGGTCCCTAGTTAAATTCTAATGAGGTCTTAATTCATAATTATGTTGGTTTAACCAATACATCAAGGTAAAGAATAAATAAAAAATGTAGAAATTTGTGAAAGACTGAATTGGTTTCCATTGAGTATTCACAAGGAATATATACAAGCAAGTTTCCTAATACAAATATGGTAAGGATTACTTACAAGGAAATAAATACATACAAAGAAATTAATAAATAAACAAATATATGCTAACACTCCCCCTCAAGTTGGAGCATGGAGATCACAAATGCCCAACTTGGATAGTAAGAACGCAAAGAGTGGTCTGTTCAAGGCTTTAGTAAATAAATCAGCAATCTGTAAGCGAGTTGGAACATATGCTGTGGCGAGCTCACCGCGCTGAACACATTCTCGGACAATATGACAATCGATATCAATGTGTTTCATGCGCTCATGGAAGACAGGATTAGCAGCAATAAACAGAGCGGACTTATTATCGCAAAACAGACGAGGTGTCGTCGGTGGATGGAGTAACACCGAGTGCCCCAAGAAGACCACGAATCCACCGTACTTCTGCACATGCATTAGCCATAGCACGGTATTCGGCCTCTGCTGAAGATCGGGACACGGTGGTTTGTTTCTTCGTCTTCCAAGAAACCGGGGAACCACCAAGGAGAATAAAATAGCCGCTAACAGAACGGCGAGTGAGGGGACACGTTGCCCAGTCGGAATCACTATAAGCTGATAACTGTAAGGAACTGTCACTACGCAAAAGAATACCCTGACCAGGATGACCCTTCAAGTAACGAAGGACTCGTTTGGCAGCTTCCATATGATCGAGTCGTGG
>OOIL02006641.1:122851-232601 GCA_900332095.2 Cuscuta campestris
TCTCAAGCTCATACAACCATAAATGACTGCGGTAATAATATACATGGAGAATTTGATTGTCATCAGTCTTCACCCCATATGTTGCAACAATCAATTCATTGATTCATAAACAATGGAAAACGGGTGATTAAGAACAAGTACCCTTCTTTTGGAGGTGTAGGTGTCCTATTTTGACACTGCCCATTTCAGCCATAAAGAAAAGATCCGGTCCTGCTCCATCCTTCTCACACATCTGGGGAGAAGTTGATGAACAGTGTCAATGTCTCACAATTGTGGGACAGTATGCATTTCTACATGCATTGAGGGGATAATTAAGGGGTTAGTAAAAAAATTAATGAAGGAGATTCATTAATGATAAATAGAGAATGGGGATGTCTGACATGATAATGAGATGAAATAGAAGTGACAAAAGATCCAAAGCCAAGTACGTTCTTGTCCCTTCCGTATGTGTCTGCAGTGTGTTTGTGTTTCAAAGGAATTCACATCAACAAAAATTAATTAATTAATTAATGGTTCAGATCCGCCCAGTAATTGATTCTCTTTTCTTTTTTTTCTTTTTTTTTTTTGCTTAATTTTTTACAATGATTATGAAAGGTTCCATTTCTATGGAACAGCCGTCTCCGCCGCAAAATGTCTCCGGTGCAACTTTGGCGGCGGCGGCGGCCTTGCTCTGTTTATTAAGTGGAGGAATGGGCGGCGAAGATTGGGTGGTTGTGGCGGCGGTGAGCTGCTTGGCTCTTTCGGCTTGGAGGGTCCAGTCGGTTGTGGTGAGGGCGCGGAGCATGAAGATGGTGCACGACGCCTGGGCCGCCAGAAGGCCCAACCACAGTCCGGCGAAGCCCATCTGCAGCCCGAACCCAAGAACAACCGCCACCGGCATCCCGACCAGGTAGAATGATCCCAGGTTTATGTTGGCCCCAATTCTCGGCCTTGCGCTCCCTCTGAGGACCCCACACCCCGTCGTCTGCGGGCAGTTCCCCAGCTCGCACGCCCCCGCTATGGGCAGCGCCACCGCCGTCAGCCGGAGAATCTCCTCGTCGCCGGTGAAGAACCTCCCCCACCTGTGCCTCATCGCCGTCGCGAACAGCATCGCCGCCACACCCAGCCCCGCCGCGCAGAACAGGGAAACGATCATTGACTTCCGCGCCCTGGCGGGTCTGCCCGCCCCGAGCTCGTTCCCGACCCGAGTCGACACGCCGCTACTTAGGGCGGAGGGGAAAACGTACACCAGAGAAGTGGTCTGAATGAGGATCCCCATGGAAGCTACGGTGGCTCGAGGGTTGACCAGAACGCCGCACAGCATTATCATGAGCTCGTACCACCACCACTCCAGACAGACGGAGATGCAGCTGGGGATGGCCAATGCCAGCAAGGACGACCACCCGCCGAGACAATCGGAGGTGGGGCCCTCCCAAGAATCCCTGTAGACGCCGGAGAAGTAGATAAAGAGACAGAGGAGGAGGCAGAGGTTGAAATTGGTCCACACCATGGCCAAGGCCACCCCGGAAAGTCCAAGCCGGAAATACCCAACCAGGAGGAAATTGATGGGGACGTGGAGGAGGAGAGAGCCGGCGGAGCAGAGGGCAAGCGGGAAGGTGATCCCCTGCGCTCTGAGGTAAATCCTGAGGGGATGGAGCAGGGAGAGGAAGATGAGGTCCGGGACGGAGAAGAGGATGAAGGTGTGAGCGGCGGTGACGATCTCCTTGTCCTGGCCGCACCACAAGAGGATTCTCTTCATGTTGAGCCAGATGAAGGAGATGGGGACGGAGGCGGAGAGGAGGAGGAGAACCGTCCTCTGCAGGGTAAGCCCGAGGAGCCTCATCTGTTTGGAGCCGTAAGCTTGGCCACAGATGGGCTCCATCCCCATGGCCAGGCCGGAGATGACTGAGTATCCGGTGATGTTGGCAAAGCCGATGGAGAGAGAGCCGCCGGCAAGTTCCAATTCTCCGAGGTACCCAAGAAAGAGCATGGAGATCATTGCTCTGAAGTACATTAGCAGCCCTGTAATGGCGGTTGGCCCTGAAATCTTCCCTATCGCTTTTATTTCCTCCAAGGCCTGCAAATCAATTCTTACTTCATTAGATCTTCAATTCCAATGCAAATTCACACAAACAAAAAAGGATTTTTTTTTTGTATGCATTTATGTTTGTATATTAAATTACCTCTTGAGGGGTTGGCCATCTATGGAGGCCATCATCATGGGGTTGAGGATCCATGGAGGAGGAGGAAGAAGATGGCTGTGGAGAGATGAGGAAATGGTTTTTGGTAGTAGAGACAAGTAGTGAGGATGGTGAAGAGGAGAGTTTAAAGTTGCACATCACAATTTGGCTATCTGATCTTTTATGTGTTCAAATATTTTTCTTGCTATCTTCTTAACAAAAAGAAGAATTAGTAGGTAGGGGTAAAAATGTTGTTGTTTGGGCTTATTATGGTGGGAGGGGGTGAGGAATGAGGTGTGTAGATGTACATATATATATATACTCTTTCCCAAAGTAATAAGTTTCCCAACAACCCCAACCTCACTTGTGAAAAGAGATCCATTTTGCATAAATTTTAGCATTTTGAAAAATTTATTTAATACCAATGTAAAATTTTAATAATTTTGAAATTAATTTGTATCATTTAATAATCTACCCAAATTGTCATTGTTAATTGAAAATGTGATTTCCAAACAATGCCTACATATTATACATATAAGTTTGTAGTAGTTGTTTTCTGACAAAAAATTTATTTTTTTTAGTGAATGCCGCTGTGCATAATTTTATTCGTCTTGAATAAAAAAAATTTGAGTTATGCAGAGTAAATACGGAGTAGTATATATCTTACTTATGTATTCTCATTCTACTTATTCAATAATTTGGGAACGTGTTTGTTTGTTGCCAAAATTTTTAAATTTATATAAAATTTATGCATAAGAAAAAATTTATTCTATAATAAAGAAAAATAGACAAAATAAAAAAGGAACATATATTGGGGCATTATTTTAAAAGGGATGGAGTGATTGAGTATTTATTCTTATGCCATGGAACCTATCTAATGGGCATATCATGCCCCAATCCCAAAAAGTCGTGTCACTTTTTTAGGGCACACACAAGCTAGCTAGCTAGAGGTATCATATTTCTATTAAAAAGTGGTTCCTTTGATCCATTCACTCATCATAACTCATACTCCAATTAAGAGTTTCTCCTCTCCAACTTAATTTTATTACTTCCTCTGTCCACCATAGATCTTTCCAGACACTATTCATAGGATCAAATTTTAGTTACTTTGTTTGCTCATTTTTACTATTCATTTCGTAAAATAATATAGTCTTGTCACCTCTAGTTTTGTAGAACTTTTCATTTAGTTTAATGTTATATAATTTCTATTTTAAAAATTTACTCCTATAATGAATTAAATTAAATTGAAAATAAAGTCAGTCAAGCCTCGTAACACGTAATGGAAAAATCTTAGGTGGATGGAGGGAGTATTTATTTTATTAAAATCAAATTGGATCATATCAAAATTTATTTCAATGAAATTAAAACTAATCAGATCAAACAAAAAGAGCAAACGAATTTTGGTGCCTTTGGTCCATACCCTTAACTTGGTACCAAGTATTCCCTCTGTCCAAATTGAAACTCTTATTTCTAATAATCTACGTAGTAATTAATTTTGGGATGAAATATCACAATCTTATACAGAGTATATGGTATGAGAGTTGATCTAAAAAAACGTTAGGTCTTTACTCTTTTTATGCAAGTGATAATTTGATGAGGTTGTACTTGATTAAAATTTTGAAAATAAAAGTTCAACCTCAAACACCCTATTTAAAGGTTAATTGCGTTTTGAGTTGTTTGGTTTGAATAAAGGGATACAACGAATGGACATTTATAATGATAAGATTTTTTTTTAGAATTAAAATGAATTTAAATCCTAACGTTTGACAAGAAGAATTGAAAATTTGTGTTTGGTTGACTATGGGGTTGAATTAATTGGAAATGTGGAGCACGCCTCTTCGCATGTGGTTACAACTATACATGGGGGTGGGCATTGGGCACAAATAAAAGAGTTGATTTGGAGAGGGTAATTATGTCTTTACGTATTTATACTCTTCACCGTTTTTGTGCATAGAATGGTAGGATTGCGTAGTTGATAAAGTAAGAGATACTTGTAACTCGAGAGATAATACTCGAGTTCGATTTCTATCATTTATGGTTGAATACAACTATATCAATCTAATTTATTTTATATTAGTCATCGTGCAGTCGGGTCTCAAAAGACCATGAAGATAGGGTCCATCTTTTTTCTTTTTGGAAACAGCAAAGGCATTGAGGAGTGGGATTCAGAATTCTTGGAAAGAATGGAGTAATTTCAATCATATAAATAAAAATATCACCAAACCAAACCATACTTAACATTTTAGGAGAACTCCAACAATTCCTCCCACCAAACAAGCGGATGGTTGCATTTCTATATAGGGAGCATGAAAATAATACTCCATCTTCTCCAAAATAATATACTCCCTACTTCATTATTATTATGTTCATTCGATGACTTTATTTTTTTTGTATATTTTATTCATTATTTGATAAAATAAAATATTTTTAATGTTTTTGTTTTGTAAAACTTTTGGTATGATTTTTAAAAATTCAATTTTTATCTTTTATTTCAATACTTATTTATAAATAAAAGAGAGAAAGATCAAAGTAGGATTAAAATATTGAAAATATACCAAAATATGACTTCCGTGTTTTTATTCCCGAAATAGGACTTATATTACCAAACATGATCATGTACATTACCAAAAAAGTATAGTAATGTGCACATGTATAGTGTCATATTATCACAATACAAAGTCTTATTTTGGGAAAAAAACATGAAATTCCTATTTTGGTATTTTTCTTTATGTTTTAGTCTTATTTAGAGTAATTTCCACTAAATAAAATCATTTTAAGAATTATCAGATTTTGTAAATTAATACTCCATTCGTCCCTAAATAAACTTCTCTTTCGTTTTTTCTTTATTCCCAAATAAACTTCTCTTTTCCCTTAAAAAACCTCTTTTACCCCTTACTTTTTCATACCCTATCTATACATTATACCTTTTTATTAATAATCTATCTATCACATCTTACTTTTACACATCACATTAAGGGTATTTTTGGAAAGTCAACACAAAAATATCCTTCCCTTAAATCCTCAAAAAGTCAAAAATGGAAGTTTATTTAGGAACGTGTGAGTAGAAAGGAGTGGTTCATTTTGAGACAGATCGAGACATAGAGTAATAGGGAGTATAATGAACACAATTTTGCCTCTATCTTCTTGACAGTAACGGACATGGGGATTTCACCTCATGAAATTGACACAAAAATACGTGCAATATTCTTTTTAATCATCCCATTAATTGTGATTAACAAAATTATATTGATCGACCTCATAATTATTAATCTGTTCATTTGTGTGATCTATTGGGCTACTCTCATCATTTTTATTTAATTTAAATTCAAAATTTATCAATTTTGATAAAAAATGTTTGAAAATGAACAAATACTCCAGAATCAAATGAGTAACACTACTGCTACCAACACTATTAAAGAAGTTTTGGCCGGTGTTTGTCTTGCACCGCCCAGCACCGGTAGGTTGCAATCCAAGAAGCCTGTTGGTTTTTAGTGTTTAAAATGGCCAAAACCCCACTGGCACTAATTTTGATGCCCTGCTTTTGTTTAGTTTTGTTTTATCAATCAAACAGTTCCCTTTCTATTTAAACACTCAACTTTTTGTAGGTTTCAATTTCCGTCCCTTCAATTCTTTTCTACTCCTTTATAATATAACGGAATAAATAATGATCAATAATTCAATAATATATTCCCCTTTATAAAATTTAAAAAAAAAAGGAACTAAAACAACTAGATACTGGACCAATGGAATAACAAGATTATCTTTGAACGTCACAAGTGGTAGCGAATCAAAACTATACTTCTATATCTACATTGACAGGAAATACAACCGTAGAACAAGCATAAAATATTAAGTTTTTTTAATTCATTTTATTTAAATATTGGTAAAGAAATATAATACTCCATCCGTTTGGAAAAAGTGTTCCTATTTTGACTTTGTGTAAAAATAATGAAGTATTAAATTGTAGTTGACTTCCAATTTTGCCCTTGATGTGATTGGTAAAAGTAAGATGTGATGTATAGATTATTAGAGATAAAGTATGATGTGATAGGTAGGGTATGAAAAAGTAAGGGTAAAGTGGTTTTTTAATAGAAAGTGGAAGTGTTTTGTTGGAAGTGAAAAAAATGAAAGAAGAAGTGTTTTAAAAAACGGAAGGAATATAAAAATTATACATTAAAAACTACCTGAAAAGTTATTCGAAATAAGATTTGTCAAGAATATTTTATTTTATCAAATAACCAATGAAAACGTACAAATAAATAAAAATTCTCGCGATTGTTAAAAAAGCAATTGCGGTATTTTTTTTAGGGACGGAGAGAGTATAAATTGAATTAAAAATAATTTTAGTCAAATTTTAATAGACAATTGGAATTGAGACCAAATGAACTACGTACGTGATTTGTGAGAAATTCATGGTCAAATATGACATGTTTTCTCTTTGAAAAGTCAATACACGAAGCCTATGAGAATTCATGGACTAACCGGAGCAAAGAAGATTTTTTTTATAATGAGAGCAAAGGAGAATTATTTTTTATGAAATTCATGAAAATGAAAATAGACTATCCTTATCAAATGGTACGTCAGCTCCTGAGTATTCGTTTAGTTTTGACATTTTGAAATCAAAATTAATAAACTTTAACCATTAATTGAATAAATTTTATATTATTTATTAATACAAGAATAAGTTTATTAGATTCATCGTGTAAAAAAAATTCAAAATAAACTTTTATCTTAAGTCAGTAGTTAGTTACTACGTAACTTTTATTTTATTATAGATCAAAGATATACCCTAATTGACTATAAAAATCAAAACGTGAGTACTAAAGTGGTCATAAGGTCCGGGCTAATTTAATTTTATGACATTTAGTATATAAATACTAGAGTAAATTCCCAAAATGGTCATTTGTAATAAGGTGTTTTCCCAAATCAGTCCTCAATAAGTTTAAATTACCTACGTAGGTCCTCTATAACTGAGATTTATTCTCAAAATAGTCCTTCGTAAATAATGCTACTCAAATGATAATTAATTGGGGGATATTTTGATTTTTTTATTCGCTAAATTTAGAATAAGTTCTTAAAATGATCATATATAATGAAGTACTTTCCCAAAATGATTTTTTCTAATTAAAGATGTGTATTTGATTTGAAATTTAAAAGATTTTTTTATAAGTTTTTAATAATTCATGAATTGTTATAGTTAATTTATTTTTTTAATTTTACATTTAATTATACAGAAATGACCATTTTGAAAATATATTTTAAATTTAGATGATAAAAATACCAAAATACTCTCCAATTAATTATTATTTGAATAACATTATTTACAAAAGACTGTCTAGGGAATAAATCTCAATTATAGAGAACCATGTTGATAATTTAAACTTATTGAGGACTGAATTGGAAAAACACCTTATTACAGTACAAAGGACCATTTTGGAAATTTACTCTAAATACTATGGATGAATTTGGTTCTTTGAAAAAAAAATAAAAGATCCATAGGTCGGCCTGCTAAAAGTATGAAAAGGTCCACATTTTACATGTTGACTTTAGAATTATGAAAACACAACTCATATTTTTTTGTACTATCTTATTTATAGCTAGAGCTAGTGGCGATTAATTAGATAGACATGCACAAAACTTGGATCGCCATCTCCTTCCATTGATGATGATTAAAGGTAGAAAGACATTCAAAATAGGTCATAAACCATGCATGCCAGATGATGATATGATTGAGAAATGGTCAAAATGGATGATGATGAAGATGATGATGGTGATGATGCATGGGATATGGAGGAGACATGCATTGGAGTGGTAGTGTTGGCCGGATAGATGGGCAATATGCAGTAGTGGAGGGGTTTGGAAATGTTGGCATGTTCCATGGCACCAAAAACATCCATACAATACGGATCCATGTTTGGTGTTCTTTGCCTTTTCCTACCTTCTCTCCAACCCATGTGATCATCCACTCCTCTCTCTCTCTCTCCTCTTTTGAATGTTATTGCCTAGACAATTCGTAACACAAGTGGTCAATAGATCAGAGGATCCAAATTAAAAGAACGTTGTGACGACTGAATTCCAACTTTTTCAAAAGGCCACATGATGAGATATTTATGCTTTGCATAAAAGTACTTGTTGCGACTCTAGACAAATTTCATTTACTTAATCAAAAGCTAGCATCCAAATTTTCCACAACAACAACAACAATGATGTTTTTTCCTCTCATGCATTCTGTTTTAGCAATTAGTTATAACCAGCTGGTGGTGCATGTGTTAAATTAATCAGCTGTGTTTAATTTATAGGTGGGTGGGGGGTGTTGTGTTTTGGTCTCTAGCTAAGCTAGCAATGGGTGACTAGCTCGATCCATGGAAAATAAGACTGGGATTCTTCTTGTTTGGGTGATGATTTTGTAGTTAAGGTAGTGGACCAGAACGTCTGAAATAACAAAGGAGTGGGGTTCATTGTCTCATTCAGTGGCTTTTGACCCATGTGCATTTTAATTAAGAGCATCTCCACTTCTCCAAACCAGATCCAAGCTTCGGAGTCTAATTTAGTTATCAAACATGGTGTTAAGGAAAAGTTAGAAATAGTCCCTTCGTCTCAAAATAATCTTCTCGTTTACGTCAAACTTTTTTCACTTGTTGGTCTATTTTTGATGTCTATTTGATAAAATAGTATAATCATGTCACATCTAATTTTGTAGATATTTTGATATACTACCTCCGTCCCAGAGTATTTGTCCACTTTCATTTTTACACACCATCCAATACACTTCTTTAATCCATTTTATCTTGTAATTTGTATATTAAAAAATTATAGAAATTATATATTAATAGTCTATATGTTAAAACAAATCAAACAAGATCACACATGACTATATTTAGGCTTACACATTGAGAGAATTTGATGAGTCAAAGTGCTTAGATGAATAGTTCCAAAAGTCAAAACTGGACGAATACTCCGGGACGGAGGGAGTAGTTTTTAAATAAGTAATTTTTATTTTTTAATTCCACGCCATTTTAAAATAAAATGATTTTAAAATAACTTCAGTCAAACATCATGACACATAATGAGAAGATTATTATTGGACGGAGGGAGTATGTAGACTTTGATACTTAGCCGGCCTTGGGTAATTGAAAAAAGTGATCGAAATAAAGTGAATACGTAAAGTGTATTTTATATCTACTACAATCATAACGTCCTAAAACTTTTTTCTCGGTGACTATTCACATGATCACACATTAATAACCTTCTTTATCTATTTTGTTAGTCATTTGATAAAATAATATAGTCATATCATATTTGGTTTTGTAAAATTTTTGATATACTTTTTAAATCTATAATTTAATTTTTTAATTTTAAATCTATAATCAAATAAATAGAATTGAAAATAACTTCCGTCAAATCTAGTAAACTGAAACGGGAAGAATGTTTTAGCATGGAAGGAGTAAATTTTTATTGTTTTTTTAAATAATTTATATTTAAAAATTTAACTACATAAAAGTAAACAATACAAAAGACAACCATAGAGTAAAAAAGAAACAAGTTTCTCAATATTTTGAAAAAAGTTTCTCAATATTTTAATAGTTTATATTTTAGAAGATTTGAATAGTCACAAAAAATAGATGATGCAACATACATTTTAGAGGCCAAATAAATAAAAAAAAATCTGATCCCTAGATAAGAGTGAAAAAGTATAAAAATGCCAAAATTTGAGTTCTAAATCTTTTAATACCAAAATAGAAGTACAATGGCAGTGTAGTGTAAGAGTACGCATCGACATAGAAAAGTGATTACAATGTAATATGTCAGCGTAATCAGTCAACCACCTGTGATTCACAGCGGCACTCTGGTTGTTATCCGCAACAGATGACCGTGTGGCAGTTATAGTGTGGTAGTTACAATGTGATAATGTGGTGAGTGTTGTGTGTAACAATGACAGTGTAAACTCCTATTTTGGTTTTAAAACATTTATGACTAGTATTTTGATATTTTTATTGTTTTTTACTCTTATCCAAAGAGTTCTCCTATATAAATACTCAATCTGTCCTAGTATATTTATCAAGTTTGACTTTTTCAAGTCAAACAAGATGAACTCTGAGATCCAATTAAACAAAAATTCTGATGTATGCTAATATAAAAATGCTTTTATTAGATTTTTACCATAGATGTTGAGATCTTTCAAAATCTTATTTCATTGTACAAATATGCAGTACAGATTGAGAGTAATTAAAGCATAAAATTTTTCATATTTTTAATTTCATACCAATTTTCATATAAAATAAATTAAAAATAATTTAAGTCAACATATTAAACCGAAATGGGCAATTTATATTACATGGAGGGAGTATACTTCCAGAGTTATAAGATGATATTATGTGGGTGTTTTCTTGTGCTTATAAGCTGGTCAAACTACATATAAGTTGTTTTTAACTTATAAGTCAACAGATGACATGTTTCTCTGTGCTTATAAACTGACTTATAAATTACTTATAAGTCAAAAAAAATAAGTAAGCCTTACTTATTTTTAAGTCAATTTTTTCGTTTTTTCATTTTTACCAGATTACTTACAAAACTATTCCTCACCTCTTAAAAATATCTCTAAATGACTAATATATCATTTAAGTCATTTAATCTACACAAAAGAATTTTTAACTTATAAGCAGCTTATAAGTTAAAAATAGATTATAATTAATAAGTCGATAAGCATCAGCACAGAGAAACACTCACTATATTATCCTGACCATATTGAATTTTTTCAATTTATTTTTATGAAAGTCCAAAATTTAAATTTTCATTCTTTATGAACAACAAATTGTGATTATAGTTCCAAAAAAACTAACCTAGAAGTAAAATTGTTCAAATATATCAAAATAGAAGTTACTTTTTTTTCCTGAAATATGAGTTAAAATACATTTACAGTGTCAATAATGATCATATACATTACCAAAAAACATTGTCAAATGTCCATATACAATTTCATATAATATTAGAATACAAACTCTTATTTTAAAGATAAAAACATAGTTAATTACGGAGTAAAATTATTTACCTTACGATTCATATTGTTAAAAGAAGTTATTTTTACGGACGATTTGATCTTTATTTAATAAACTATTTTATTGATTTTATATTATTTAGAAAAGATTCCACGTGTAAACTTCGGAACGAGTTGATTCTCAAAAATTAAGATTTCACTTAAAGGCTCAAGGCGATTACACTTAACCGTGGGGATCCATTAGGATACAAATGGGGCACACCTTTGGTGTACCCCTAGCATTGCTCTAAAAACTTCTCTTGAATCTACACATTATGGAATTGTCGTAAATCAAACTTGAAACCCATTATGGAGTTGTCGGAAATCAAACTTGAATTTATTCTTTAATTTAATCTTAACACTCATCACCACCAAAATTAGTGGTATTGTGCCTCTGGCTGCTGAGTGTCACAGATGACTTTACTTTACTCTGCTTTTATTTTTTTTTTTTTCACGGTTGGCTTTTGCAGGCACACAGAAAGACAGAGGAGGGAGGAATGGCCCCCCCACTAGGAGACGCTCTCTTTCCTGTTCTCTATTTTGGGTACATATTTTTTATGGTTCGCAGTGCAGCACGTAAAATTCATAAAAATAATAATAATAATAATAATAAAAAGATTATTGATGAGTGAAGTTTTTTTTTTCCTTCAAGAATTACATTTGACATTTTTTAAATTTTATTTTTTTAAAAAAATTATTGCAGTATTTGTTTTACAAAAAAAAAAGAAAAAAAAAACTTGTTTCCTTTGTTCCGTCTGCCGGTTCTGCATACAGCCATCTACTGCCACTGTAAGGAAGGGGGGCCCATTACATTTTGTACTCGTATTGATAATGCAACGGTGGTGGGGTCAAGTGAAAATGATGAACCACCTTGTTACCTACCCTCTACTTTGGTGTACGTAGTCTTTTAGCTAGTACGGAGTTACTTTTATTAATTATTCTTATACCAATTTTTAAATATATTGATTGTAAAAATGCAAAATTTTGACTCGTAAACGAGAAATTGCTATTTTTTTGGGACAAAGGTAGCATAAGTATTGAATATAGTATATCTAGAAAAGTAGCAAGTAGTATTAACATGGAGCCTTTGCACCTATCAGAATGGTAAAGAGGGTAAATGAATGCATGTGTTGTGTTTCATAAGGTGTAGGAAAACAAGTAAGGAAAATATCGAGTACTACCCATATACCATATATCCGTATCACTATACATTTTCGTATAACTCAATACTTATTTTCAAGGGATAAAATATTCATTTTTGAGCATAAACTAAAATTAAAAGAAATGAGCATGTATCTAATAACTCGAAATTAAAATGAATATCTAGTTGTTGATTGTAGAGTACGTATACATTGCCGAAAATATCTCATTATTTTCTTTTACCACTTTTTCTTTAATCAGAAACGAAGAGAAAGTTTAAATACTATGTATCGTAGTAACTAATCTTATATACACCATATTAATAAAGAGATAAAATAAATATGCTTTCCTTCTTAAAATATCCAAACACAAAAAGATAAATTAATTTTATTTTCTTTACTCCCCAATAATGGATGAAATTCATCCCCTTTTTTTAATCCCGTAGTTTATCACGGAAAAAGAATCATTAGTTTATCCCGTAGTTCATCCCTAAACAAGTTTCTCATGTCCTTTTTCATTCGTCCCAATTTTTTTTCATTTTTCTTCACTTACCTATCAGATCACATTTATTCATAATAAATTTACCCATCAAACTATATTTTTACCTATCACATTTCAGGATACTTTTGGAAATTCAACATCAAAATACATTCTCCTTAAAAATAAAATGGAGCACCGATTTTTAAGGTGAGAATCTCATTAGAGGAGAGATGATTTGTTTTTCTTTTTTAAAGAGAGAATTGTTGCAATCAAAAGGAAGGGATAGAGAGAAGAGTGGGGTTGGTGATACCAACTCAATCAGATTGCAGCAATGGTGAAAAATGACAAAAAAGTCCAATGGATCATTTAACAGATCACTCACACAAGCTGGGTGTACAGTCCATTTCATAATTGAATTTTCAAGTTTTATTCTTCTACTCCTTTTGACAGCAGAGACTTAAGCATCTTCATCTTCCATGTTTGGCACGTAAACATACTTTTGGAGAAGAAGAAAAAAAAAACTAATATTAATGTCACATCTGTGGAGTTAAACAAACAGAACTCATCACCATTTATTTTTCCAAAAAAGATAATGTTTTTTTATTTGAAAGAATTTGTTCCGATTCTTTTTTATAGGATGGAAGCTCATCTCATCTATGTCACCCCCGGTTAGAATATGAAAACATTTTCTGGGACTAGAAACACAAGTTTGAACTTTTGGTTGAATTATTTAATTTTTTGACACCCACTAATAACCTGGAGTATTTTTTAAACCTGAAATAATACAAAAATAAACCCAACATTTTTATTGAATATGTTAGAGTACTATTTTTTTATGCGTATAACTACACGCTCGAGTTTGTGGATAGTTTGTGTTTCTTTCCAGCATTGCTCGCTGATCTAAAGGTCAAAATTTTTTGCTTCATTTTTTGGTTCTTTCATTCACCAAATACATGTGTTATGCACAAACTTGAGTTTTTGGTTGTTTCAAAAAATACATGTGTTATTTTCTTGGCGATCATTGTTCACTATCTAGACTTTCACTTTGGTACATAAGTTTAGAGTTGAATAAAAACATACTATATGGAGCAGTAAGATATGAGAACAAATTGTAGATGACCAAAAGATTTTCCTCAGTAGTTGGAAAGATTAGAGAATAAGAAGGATGATTTGGGAATTATATATTGGGATAATAATATAATGAATGAATGAATTGAATGGAGCTAGCATCTAATGAATGATGTGATGGATGCATGCATGCCATCTTTTTCCAAGCCAGTGTGATGAGCAGTACGTAATATATTGGACTATGAGTGTTATGACAGCTTGGAAAAGCTTGGAATATACACATGTCAAATTACATCTAGGTGTGTTGAATTGTGTTTTCTGTAAATTTGATTGAATATTCATTTTTACATGCAATAGAATATATATACTCATTGTGTAATTTTCTTTATTTTATTGTCGATATGTTAAATATTACTCCCTCCATCCCTTAAGATGTTCTCATTTTGACTTTTAGTGATTTTTAAGGAGAGTTGAAAAAAAATGAAAGTTTACCATAACACTCTTAATGAAAATTGGTAGAGTGTATTAAATGAGGTGGATGAGATGTACTCCCTCCGTATCTTAAAATCCTTCCTCTTTCATTTTTTTTGTTTTTCTTAAAACACTTTCCTTTTCTATTAAAAAACCACTTTTACCCTTACTTTTTCATACCCTACCTATCACATCATACTTTTTCACTAACAACTAAACTATCACATCTTACTTTTACCCATCACATCAAGGACAAAATTGGAAAGTCAACTACAATTTAACACTTCCTTTTTTCCCCCCAAAGTCAAAAGAGAAACTTTTTTGAGAAACGGAGGGAGTAATAAATAAAGTAAGTGAAGGTAGTTGTGGTATTTTAATTGTTAAAAAATGAAATGAGAAAATCTATTGTGAACAAAAAAAAGGTCTATTGGGAAGATCTATGTGGGACGGAGGGAGGATTCATTTAGGCTACAGGGTGTGGTATTCACCATCTTCACTTCCAACTCAATATCACATTAATTTTTCATATTTCATTCTCATTCAGGGTGTGGATTGATCTCCATTCCATTTCTTTTTTTACTTTATACTCCTTCCGTCTTAAAATAATCTTTTCACTTTTCTTTACGAAGTTTGGCTGACTTTATTTTCAATTCAATGTATTTGATTGTGGGTTTTAAATTAAAAAATAAAATTCATATACTCCGTATTTAAAAAATATATCAAAAGTTTTACAAAAGAAAAAGTGACAAGACTGTATAATTTTATCAAATAACTAACGAAATACTTAAAATTAAAATAAAACAAAATAAGAAATTGAATTAGAAGTTTGACCGTGTGAATTGAACTAGGAAGGATGTTTTAATACGGAAGAAGTAGTACTTTATTTAATTCTTAAAATTAAAATAAAACAAAATAAGAAATTGGAAAGTGAAATTAGAAACTAAAAAATGAAAAACCTGAACTTAGAAACTAAAAATAAAAAAATTAAATTAAAAAAGATATATTGTCAACAATTCACATGTTTCCTCTAAACATATTTAATCACTTATTTTTTTAAATAACTTTTCTTAAATTACGTGAAATTAAACTGTCTTGATCAAATGAGGACAAAGGATATACGGAGTATTAAAAAATAAAAGGGGTCAAATTGAAGACAAATTCTTTAGTAGACCTAACCTAAAATACATCTAGGCCTTCTGGTACTTTTAAAAATTTCAAGATAAATGTTTAATTCGTTTAATTTTTTTATTAGTTTATTATGAAAATGGACTTAAAGTTCATTGTAAAAGCACTCGTGGTTAAAAATTGTTAGGATGAAAGAATTATTAAGAGCCACAAATCTCATTTTGAAAGAGAAATTGATAATTAAGCATGAATATCTCAACAGACAAAAAAATGTGAAATTAATTTGGGTGCAAAGAAGATATTCCTCCCTCCCTAAACTAAACCACTATTTATTTTTACATCAATTCCAAATAAAGTTCATTCCTCTAAACTTTCTTTTTTAAAGAAAAAAAGAATATGTAACTTAAAATATTTCTTTTTCTCCCAAATGAACTCCTACCACACAAATAGCACGGAGTCTTTTACAACTTTTAATTGGTCATTATGACTACAATTATAATTTTCTTCATATATTAAAAAGTGAATGAATATAGACTTAGCTCCCGTTTGACATCAGCAATAGATATTAGCGTTTTGAAAAGGTTATGCGACGGTACAGTAGCCTTTAGCATTGGCGTTTCGGAATTAATCTACGCCATTAAAATTTTCTCCAAAACGTTGACGCTAATAAAAAATGTTATTTCCAAACATGGCCTTAAAATATGGCTGAAAATGACAAGAAACAATTCAGTGATAAATGACTCACTAGCTTCATAGCCGAAATTAAAGGAGCAAGCATAAACAAGCAAATGCTCCTTAGCTTATCACTTGTACACTCTGATGGGCCTAGAAGTTCAAAATATCAATCCATGTGAACTTATAGCCCATAAAACTTAGCAGGCTCAATTGCATACCTTTGCCGTTGGCCTGTGATTCAATCCAGAACAAAAGCCTGTTCACAAGAGGCTCTCTTTTAAGGGTAATGTTACTCCGGCCTAAACAAATGGATTACAGTTTTTTTATTGCTTGTAAAGAAGTACGGATCCATTTGGTAATATTAATAGGAAAAAGAATTCATACTGAATAACATTTAGAGAATTTTACCTAAATAGGACTAAAACATAATGACTTTTCCAATATAGGACCATATGTTTTTATTTTCCAATGTAAGACTTTTGGTCATTATCAAGTAGTCATTATTCAAGTAAATGTACATCATTACTGGACATTATTCCTCCACGAGGTCATTATTAAGTCTTATTTAGGGAATAAAAAAGTTTAAGTCCTACATTGGGAAAGTCATTATGTTTTAGTTCTATTTAGTGCAAATTTTACTAACATTTATTGTTGATACAAGTACTCTCAATCTCAAAATTAATGTTCCGGTCAAAAATTTTAAAAGACCAAATTGTGAGAAAGGAAGATGAATAATAGAAAAATATTGTTTTGTTAAAATTTGTTTACTGGGAAAGAAAATACAATAACAAAGTTGATATAACCACAAACTCGCTTACCCGAGTTAACATATATTACATCCATCGGGAAATGATATTCACAAATTCTAATTACACGGTCAAATTTTATTATTTTTTTCAGTACTCATTTCATAATGGACCTTTTAGAATGGATGTAAATTTTGGAATTTGTCTTTCCAAAAGCAGGCCAGAATTCTGCATCCGTGAAAATTAAAAAGATCTTTTGGAAAATTTTTAACACTGAACCGGATATTCAAAAATTAAAAAAAAAAAATTATCAAGTGTAAGATATACCTCTTCATGGACTATGCATTCATGTGCATAAACTTCTCTTGCACCACTTGTAGAAATTAATTCTACCGAATACAATACACCGTACGATTACTTTTACTCTAAAGTTTGGCATTAGAACAATGCAATTGAAAGATAAAAGTAATACTCCATAGAAGAACTGATATTACAATGTTTGAATAATCTGCAGCAAACTTGTTTGAATAGTCTGCAACAATGTTGTTCTACAGACCTAGAGAATTTGAATAACAATACAATATTTGGTTTGTCAATGTCATAATGGGGTTAACAATGAAATGTTTCACTCTGCTGCAAAGTAAAATTTACTGCAACAATGGGTTTTTTTACTTGTCCAAATGGTGAGAAGAAAAGAATAATTACTAAAAGAACCATATGCCGTAGTGCAATCAACAATAACCTTCAAAAACTTCATTGTGGAACTTGGGCAGAAGACGTTTGATCAGCTGGCAGCTCTTGAATCGCACCATATCCTTCGGGCAATGTAAACATGGCAGCTGCTTCAGACATGCCTTTGAATGAGAGAGCTAATGAGTAACCTAAAGCTTTGGCAACTGGCACAGCAACTGCATTTCCCACTTGTGTGTACCTATATACATACATATAATACTCTATGTGTTAGGCATAAAGGGGGGTGAAAATGTGAAATGACTAAACACTCCACAATTGCAACTGGGGGGTTTGATTATTGAGTGTTTAAGAGGAATTTTACTTGTCTTTGATGGAGCCACAAAGCTTGTAGTAATCAGGAAAGCCCTGTAACCGCGCGTTTTCTCTGACTGTGAGAACTCGGTCTTGGACAGGGTGACAAATTGCCTGGCATGGCAGGGACATAAACAATTTGGTTAAAAAGAATTACTCAACCAGTGCAAAACTGTAACTTTTTATGTTAACTATGCCACTTGATATAACCATAAACCATTTAACTCCCCTATTAATTTAACCTGATTGTGAGGTTCAGCCCTGGTGACAACGGTTGGGACAGTTTCGTCCCACCATAATCTTTTGAATGGCCTGCATTTGGATAACATTAAAACATTTATTAATCTCAAAAACCTAATTTTTATTTAACATTGTGACGAATGGTGGAAGCTGTGCATACTTTGTCGAAGTCCCTTTCACAAAAGAGATAGCATAGTTAGGTACCTGCAAGTTATAAGATGCTTAAATCATTATCCAAAAAATCAAATTTAAAAAAAAATCAAATAAAAAAAATAAAAATCAACGAAAATGAACTAAGTATGGCAGCATGTTCAGGTAACAGCATAATAGACACCCAAAAATGATGTGGTCACCATTGCTCAGTTCATTAAACAAACCACACATCATACCAATGGCTTCCCAGAAGGCAAATACACTCTTTCGACACTTGGATCCAACTCAACCTTATTGCCAACCACACGAACACCAGGTAAATCTCTAAAATTTGCGCCCTAATATATTATATATATACACATGACAATGGAAATAATAGTTCAGCGCACATTGACAGACTTTTGTTGCAACTACAAACATGGAACATCAAATGATTGTATATACCTTCCTCTTTGGAACATGGCATACACGTTGATAATCATCTTCATTCAACTGCAATGGACAATGATCATACAAAACTTGTCCAAGCACACCTACATCATAGAAGTAAGGCCATGAACACATGGAAAAAAAACATAACTTTGGCAGCTTTGCATGCAAAGAAAAATGAGAGAAGCCATGTATTTAGCTTGCTTGGTAAGATGAGAAACTGAAGCTGAGATAAATGAAAATGGAAAGTCATGTGCTTTTATTCCTCCAATAAAAAAGAAAGAAAGCTAAATAAGCAAACAGTGAAGTGAGAACTGAGAACTAACCATCTCGCCCAAGTCTTATATACCGCTGAAAATGAGTTTTTGGCTCATCAACATAGTGCATCTCTTCTCTAACTTCAGTATTCTCAACCTACAAAACATCATCAAAAATAAGTTCTAACTATGACTGGAAAAATAGTGCTCAAAATACAGTTGAGTATAAAATTTTATGAAAAGGCATTTTGCTAAATGAAATTCAAGAGACAAATTGTTTACCTTCGGGAGATCAGAAATTGCATCTTCTAGAAAGAGCGCGTCCTTTAGGCTGACATCATGGTTTTCATAATCAACATTGTTGCACTGAACCAGGCAAAGACCACATACATATTAGATAGCCAGCAAAATATGCATAGTCACATGCATACATATAGCTTCACAAAACCTTCCACCTCAAACTCTTTGGGAATCACGCCTCTACTATCAACTTTGTGGGTTGGCAAAGGAAACTGTGGCAGCTTCTGCAAAACGAACGCAATTCATCACTTCTAGGGGTGTTGATAATCCAACAGGCCCAAAAAAACAAGAAGCAAGTAACATAAATATATTTTTTTATTAAATGATAAATGAAAATAGAAACAGAAAAATGATAGAATTGAAAATGTGATGAGTAATTGTGAGATTTTTTATTATGGATGGCATAAGTTTTTAATATAACACTTAGGGAAAAGTTCCTGCATCTACACAATCACATCAAGAAATTAGTGATTTTACACGAGATTTCCAAGTCATTAGTTCTTTGAAGAAAAGCAGCCACTCTATATAATCCTGATGATTAAGTATTTTTAGTATGACACAATTTTCATAAGTTCATTCTCTCTTGCACCATTTTATTTTCTATTATTTGAATGGACACAAAATATTATAGAATGGAAAAGCATTGAGTTGAAATTCATGCAAAGGAGAAAAAAAGTGTGAACCATGTAACACTTTCTACATTTAAAAATAGGTTTCGAGGAATTGGGACAAGCCAAGAGTAAAAATAAAGGGCATGATATGTTGAGATCGATGGCATAGACTTTAAAAAAAACATCACAAGCACATTTTAAGAAGAATGAAGATTCTTTTGATTCAATTTTACAAAGAACCATAACTCAAACCCCATATGGTTCTCTCATTAAATTAAATTTGATACATTTTCTTAGAAATTTGTCTTTTTCAAGAGAGTACAATTTAATAAATTTTATTACCTCTCCTTGAAGGGCACCCCACAAAAAGACACGCATGCGAAATTGTGGGAGGCCATACGCTCCAGCCGCAAGCATACCCATCCGTGCTTGATACTTCATCCCTACAAGCCGGCTTAAAGCATATCTCCCAAGAAACCCACTTGAAAATTTTAAAAGATCAACAACATTCTCCATCAATACAAACTTTGGCCTTAAAAAATCAACCAAATCCATGAAAGTTTTCATTTGCTCATTTTTAGGATCCTCTAAAGGATTCTTAAAGTTTCTAAATCGATTGAAGCCACTTATTCCTTGACAAGGTGGACCGCCGCATATAACATCAACATGTCCCTAAATTAACAAGGCACGTAACAAATGTTAATCCACACAGTGCATATTTTAATATTACCAAGTCAAGGGCATAGTTGGAACTTACTGGTAGAGGCAGTCTTTTTTCTTTAAAGCCATTGACAACAAATTCTTTGATCTTTTGAGGGCAACCACTTTAAAAGAGAGCATAAATTTAATAACAATAATTAAAATATACCAGTATAGAGTAATAATGATACTCGCAAGTCCTCATATATACCTTAATCCCTCTATTGGTTCCCATGTGTCATAATCATGAGCATACCCCTTCCAATGTATCTATTAAAGAATGTAGAAACATAAAAATAAAACCCGGCAATGAATATCATTCAAAATGGATGGTAATATTCAAAAACTTCAATTTCATACCTTAAAATAAAGGCCAGACTTTCTACCACCATTAGGCTTTCTATAACAAACATCCAAAATATAGTCAACCTCATACACTTCACCTTCACCTCCATTATCATCATCATCATCATTGCTCTCTTCTTCTTCCTCATCACTTGTTGACATATCCAAATTAGGGTGAGGGGAGCAATTGCTTGTTATCAACATACAAGAGGCACAAAGCTGCTGCCATTCTTTTAAAAGGGCCAAAAATGTATCAGCTGGAACATTCATCACCTGGGATTTTATCACCATTGAAATTTCATAAAATCTAAACAAATGATCTTGTCAAAAAGTAATCATAAATGACAAACAAGCATGAATTGGAGAGAATATAGCAGGTTACATTTGTCTCTGGGTGGTTTAATCTTAAGCTATCACATGCAGGTCCATTCATATCAACAGCCCATTTCTGCAATTGGATTATCCGTTAACATTTGGCAATAAGAATCCCATTTACGCATGGTGTAAAAAAGAGAATTTTCAAAAGCAATTACAACTTACTGTAACCAAATTAACATTGCAACTATTTGCTCCTAAACATAGTCCTGTGGACATTCCGCCACAACCAGAATATATATCCAAGAGCGTTTTCTCTGAATTAAGCTCTCCCTCATCGGACTCACTAGAGATTGTGGAAGTGGACACATCGGCAGCAATGAAATCTGTGAAATCTACATACATGTTGCCTTCTCTTTTTTACAATGCAATCAATTTAACATGTAAAAGAAAAGAATAAATGGTTTCTAGTTCTTATGCATAAAAATTAGAATACCATGTGGCAGGTTCAGAAATGTGGAGCAAGGAACAAGATACATCATATCACAATAAAAATCAGATTCATGTGGAATAATATCCCTTGAAACAGAATTTCCCTGCATTAAAATCATGGCAATATTAAATCCCCAGGAACAAAAATTAAAGATAATTCACTTGGAATCAAATAGAAACCTACATTGTATGGTATGCGATGTATGCTGATTTTTTTGACAAGGCAGTCTATGTTATTATCATCTTTGATTTCAGAAAAGAATACACGGCGAGGGTCAACAAACTGATCACATGATGTGATGACCTGGTTAAAGAGCTCACTGATTAAACATTGAGAAAGCTAAGATTTAAGCCAGTTTAAAAGTGACTTTCAAGTACTTACAGTCTCCTTGGCTCTATAATACCATTGTGCTGTAAAATAGCACACACCATCAACTGCTTCAAACATTTCTACAATTTTACAAATAAAGTTATCTTCACCCTCACCAGCCTGAAAGAGTTAAGAAACATACGCAATTTATCTTTGATCACATTCCATAAGTCACAATATCAAAAGTAATTCTAAATGAATGGGTAATCTTGTTTAAGCAAAAGTTAGATTTTAAACATATCATTATTGGTCAAATCAGAGACACGATCTAGCATTGCATCAAACCAATCTCCCGCATCCAAACAATTGGTTGGAAATGGGTCTAATAATTGTCAAATCTATTCTCCCACAATACAATGGGGGGCCCTAAAGTAACAAAATTCTAAGATATTCAAAAGAACTAGATAAATGTTAGATGTCAAAAAGAACTAGGCCAACAGTGTACTTCACGCTACCCAGCAACCATGTATGGCTTCTAGCCAGACATCCCCCATCATTGTCATATATACATTCCCTTATTTCATGTTATAGCTAGTTGTTTAGCTTTCCCCACATCACCATCTTCTGTCCTAGAACTGACCACAATGTCAACCCTCATCTCAAAACCACTTTACAACACAACAAGTGCAAGAAAGAAAATGAAATATCTGTTTCATTGAAATGAAATGTTTAATTTTTGAGACAAATGGAAAGAAGTACAAATCGCAAGGAGTTACTAAGATACTATTTTCTTAGCTTAACCTCAAAGTCTAGAATCTAATAAAATCACTTGGTGAATTAGAATAAGCAAATGAAGATCATCAGAAACAAGTTAAAAGATTACCATCACATAAGCATCGTCCCCTAGATTATAAATCACATCATCAACTTTAGCTGATGTAAAATGTTTCTTAGCCTGAGGTACACTAGCAGGTTCTGCTTGACTGCATCACACATTTAGTACAAAAAAATTGCACCATGATTAAATAGTAATACAAGATTTAAAACCCCAATTGCTTTATGTTTGTGAGGCATGGCATAAACCTACATGCAACTTGAGGCATAAACATCAAGCTTCACATTCATCAGATATTAATAGCTGGAGGTAAGAACCTATAAGCAGAAATTCTATAGTAGATAACAATAACACATTAGGAATAATGAAGTACTGGAATCTTTCTTGTTTGATGGTATGCTTTTCCTCGTGAAAGTTTTTAAATATTTACGTACAATATATCAAGCACCAGTAGCATGACGCTTATTAGCAAGAAATCAAAAACATGATGCTGTCTACGATTTAGGGACAAAAAAAAGAGTGGCTGACTTGTCAGTGTAAAAGAAGAAAATTCTTTGTGGGAATGCAGATGAATAATGCATGTGCAAGAAGCCTTGGAGAATTTATGTTCATTTACTTCATTAAATGGGGCTGCAAGTTTGAGACTTTAGAGTGCTATGTATTCCCTTAGCAGCTTCAAAGAGTGAATAGTAGTAAGGTCAATAAGCAAACTAACAGGCTTTAGATGTTAAAACAAATATATATAAAATGATCCCCTGACCCCATCACCGTAAGGAGTCTTAAACCTTTTTAAAAAAAGTCCCAATGCATATGAGGCTAATACACCTTAATGTGAGGTGTGAACCTCTTTATAGAGCATCTGTGTTAAAGCATGGATGAAATTTTAGTTAGCCCCAGAGGAAGCCTTTTAGTTAACTAATCAATGAAAGCATGCAAAACATCATTTATCTAAATGAACTATAAATCCACACACAACAAAACATTAATTGGCTATTCTCAAAGAGAAAACTTACGTGGCTGTGCTCTTACTTCCCCAATCTTCTCTCCACGTAGCCTGTTTCCATGACATTCAATCAATAAATATAAGTAGAATCAAGCAAAGAAATAAATTACACATTATAAACTTAAAATTTGTCTAAAAGAACAAATCAAGAATGACAGTTTGTTGTTGTGCACTACTTGCCAGTCAACTAAAATTGGGAAGTGTAATTGAATGAGGTGGAGGATCGGTTGGGGGGGCTGGGATGGAGGTTTACTGGAGGCGTTAGATGGGATCACATAAGAATCATATAGGTTTTTATGACATTGAAGCGGGATGACTCGGGCTGCAATTGAGGCCCCTACAGACGTTCATTCAAATAGTTAAAGATTCTTATCTGATCCCATCTAACGCCTCCGGTACACCTCCATCCCAGCCCCCCGAACCGATCCTCCACCTCATTCAATTACACTTCCCAATTACACTTGCCAGTCACATCAGAACTAACATGCTTGAGATATTCAGGGAGTTGACGAATTGAAAATTCACAAAAACACAAAGTTAGGTCAGTTCATTCGACTATAAAAGCTTGCTCCTTTACAATTAAAAAGAAAGAAGAACATTGAAAGCAGCATAATCAATAGTTACTAAACTACTTAATGGTTTCAAAAAAACAAAAGCATTAAGCTAGGTCAGTTCAAAACAACTATGAAAGGTTGTGTTCCACTACCAATAAAAAGTAAAATCAAGATTTTTTTTAACACCACTCTAATTGATATCCAAACCCAATCGGCGAAAAAGAACACCCGCACCTTTTGAAAACGGTGAGGCCACCGCCTCTTAGCTTCTTCAACCGGAACCGGATCTCCAACAAACTCACTTTCACCATCTTCAGAAGCCTTAGCAGCCGTCCTTCTCTCGGGCAGTCGAACCACGTTTTCCCCAGACTCCTCTCGTATCTCCTCCTCGTCTTCAAGCTCAGGATCATAAGCGACAAAGTCGTCAAGCTCGGAGCCCCCGTCAGCCAAATCCACAGCCTCTCTCTGCCTTCTCTTCTTCTGCTCCTGTTTGGCGGGAGCAGCACGAGCCGACGCACTTCTCTTGCGGCCCATTGCGCGAATCAGGTGTCGGTCCGGGTAGGGTTCTGATACGAAGCGGAAAAGGCGACGGGAAAGAAGGGAGAGATAAGCGGGGCTTATGGGTCTCGACAAATACGGGTTCGTGTCTCCCAGTTTGAATTCTTGAATCCGGAATTTTTGAAAATTCATTCGGGGTAGCGGGAATTCCGAAGAATTTGATTTTTTTCGTGAAGTAGAATCAAAATTTCTAATGTTCAATTATTGCGTAACATATGTGGCCCAACATACTGGAAGGGTTCCGAAAAGACATATGGGAGAAATTGGGCCGAGCCGGAAGAAGACGATATGTACATTGGCCGGTTTGAGTTTTCAATATCTCAAATTTGGGTCGTGCTCAGATCATTTCGAGCACAAAATCCTAAGTTTATCTTTTAGACAAAGGGCTTTGGTTTTGGTATCGTCGTTAACATTTTGAATAAAATTTTAATAATGTAATTTAATTTTGAAAAATACCAACGTCGAAAGCTACCATTAGATATTCTTTTCAAAATAATAACTTCTAACGCCGATGTCAAACAAGGCCAACAGAAAGTTGTAATGTTACATCAGTCCAACTAGTGTAATATCGTGATACTAGTTTAATTGGACACCAGCAGTACTCTGATCATTGAATTCTTTCTGTTTTGAGTAAATTCTATAATTGGTCTTTTATAACAGGGGGGTTTCCCTAATTAGTCCTCTATTATCAAATATTACCCAAGTGATCCTTCTTTTATGGGTACCTTTCCACAAATAGTCCTTTTTTTGATCTTCTATCATGTTGGTGTTAATTTGAGGGCTAAAAGTGTAATTTCACAATGATAATATATCTCTTTTGTCATACACAATTCCAAAGGCTCTTCCGTTTGCGTCGTTTGTAAATTCCAGCCGCTTTTTACGACAACTATAGTCTACAAATGTGATCTTTCGTCAGAATCCTAGCCCACAATCATAGTCATTATTTTTGTGTTATCTGTTTAACCAATATCAGAACACGTCACTAGACATAATGTTGTCGTCAAAATATATTTTTAGCCTTTAAATTAACACCAACACGGCAGAAGATCAAAAAAAGGACCATTTATGGAAAGGTACCCTTAAAAAAAGGATTACATGGGTAATATTTGATAATAGAAGACTAAATATGGAAACCCCCCTATTATAAAGGACCAATTATGGAATTTACTCTTCTGTTTTTTACTAGTAATTTTTAGGCTATTAAGTCATTTTGTTTGTTTCTATTCTCAAAGAATGTTTGACATTTTATGACATTTAGGCCATTATGGTTTATATATCATTTGTTTTGCTTTATTCCACTTTTGATTCCCACTGACCCACTCTGAGTGAATCTTTCTTTCAATAAGTGCACGGTATGAATGACTTAGGTCATGTGCTCTTTACCAGATTTGATTGGCTCTAATTATATTAGAATAAGTTCTGAACAGATTTAATCTAACTTGAATATAGTCATATTTAAAGCTATTTTTGACCTGAACTGATTTAGTCTGATCTGATTTGATTTCAATAAGAATAAGTAATAACTAAAAAAATAAAAATTAGGGAAAACATGGGTTTAAGTCATGTTCTTTCACTTGGTATGATTGGTTCTGTTTTTATAGAAATAAGTTCTGATATGAATGTAGCAAAATTAAAAACTATTTTTGGTCTGATCGGATTCCAATAAAAATAAGCAAGTAAAAAATAACTTGAGTAGAATATGGTCAAAATTGGCAAATCTTGACCGTAAATTAAATAAAAACGATATCATATTGATACAAAAATAATTTTATTATATTTATTATATAAATATTTTCAAACACATATTTTATATAATTAATATACAATATATATTTTATGTAATTATAAGTCAAAAGTTGAAAAAATTGACTGAACAAATACTCCAAACATGAATGTAGTATGAATTTTCTATGTCTACAATAGGGATTCCCGACTAATATAGTACGGAGTAATATTTTTTAATACTCCATATTCACTATGTTTCAATTTTGGTTGGTCAAAATATTTATGCTTAGGCCGGGTGCCCTTTCATATTATGCTCCGTATTATTCGTACTCACCTATTAAGCATAATTGGAACTCCAATTTTGTGATAGATGTGAATCTACTTGCATTCTAACTTTTCCCGTCGGTAGGAGAAAAAATAAAGAAATACGCCGCTTTTTTGTTGGCTGTTAATTAGCGTCTTTAACAATTCTTGCTATATGGCTGGTTTATTTTATTGTATGGTTCTTTTAACAATGACAAATCAACCTATTTTATTCCTAGGATACTTCATTCGCCCTAAGTTGAGTTATTTAGACCAATTTTTAGTCCCTAATTAACAAACGCATCCAGCAAAAAGCAAAGGATACCACATGATCGATGTGCTTAAATTAATGGATAGAGTTTCAATCTTCTATATACTCCGTAAATTAACAAAAAGGTTCACATGACATTGGAACGGGATGACCCGGGCTCTAATTGAGGCCCCTATGGATGTTTTTGTTCAAATAGTTGAAGACTCCTATCCCATCTAAAGCCTCCGGTAAATCGTCATTTCAGCCCGACCCAAAGTGATCTCTCCACCTCATTTAATTACACTTCCCAACTTTAGTTGACTTTGAAGTTGAGTTTTTTTATTTCAGAGTCAATTAAAATTCAAGAGTACGTGTAAATGTGCAATTGGATGGAGTGGAGGGGCGGTTCGGATCGGACCAGTGTGGGGGGGGTTTACCCAGGAGATTAGCTAGTGTAGGAACTGTCAACTTTTTAAACGAAACTTCGAAAGGGTCCCAATTGAGGCTCGGGTTAGAGTATGATATTGAGGTCGTTCAATGTCACATGAACCTCTCCGACATACTAGTTGCATTTTTCTATGTTTTTTAATGTGGAAACTCTAACAAATTGAGTTATTTGGACCAATTTTAGGCCAGTAATTAACACACATCGACAGGTAAGCTAATGATAACATCATGCTTGTGATACTTTCTTTATTTTCGGAACTCCAACACAGAGGACTTGGTGAGTTGTTTGTTTGCTACTATAAATACCAAGCAATAAATTAATCTTAGCTTAATTTGTCAACCCATGATGGATATGAATCTTTGATGCACATATGTACAATATATATAGGTAGCCTGCTATATTATTATATTCAAGGAATTCTTTTCTACTTAATAGGTCGTTCGTCGTCCGAGCTGTCCGTCCACGTACCCATATATGTGTGTAAGAAAATTGTACGAGAATCCTAGCTAGCTAGATAATCGTATGAATGAATAATACTAATATGTTAATTAATTATAAAGATGATTTACTTTAGAGATGGAGAATAATTTAAGATTCTCGGAGTATTATGTTATTAAGATAATAGTTGGAGTATAATGTTTTATATATCATGGGTGCATCCGAGGCATGCAGGCCACCCAAATTCAATAGTTAGCTAAGGATTCTTCAAATCTCCAACTTGGAGGGACTTGTCTCATATCCGGCGCGTCCCTCTTTTAAGTCATTTAATTTAATTAATTTCTTGGCTTTCTTTTCTCATTCAATTCTAACTTATACTCCCTCCGTCCCATAAAGTGTTACCCATTTTGACTAAAGTTGAAATTAAGGGAGGATTAATTTTGTGTTGACTTTCCAAAAATACCTTTGATGTGATGGATAAAAGTAGGATGTGATGTGTAGATTATTAGGAAAAAGATATGATGTGATAGGTAGGGTTTGAAAAAGTAAGGTGTAAAAGTGGTTTTTTAATAAAAATGGGTAGGAGATTGTGGGACGCAATTTTTTTGAAACGTGTAAATCTTTTTGGGACGGAGGGAGTACTAGTATTTTTTATTTTCTAACATTGTTTTTAATTATGTAAAACTCGTTTTCAAAAAAAAGTTATGTTAAAGTCAAATTGAAAAGTTTTTTTATGAGCAAGTAATAGTACTCCATATGTCTTAAAATTAATTTTTCATTTGATTTTTCAAAATATTCAATGCAACACTTTGACTACCAATATTTCCATTTTTATATAGATATTTTATAAAATTAATCTATTTCAAAATTATGTTTTGAAATAAATATTTTGATAAAATATTTAAAAATTTATTTTTTTGTAATATGCATTCAATGTTTACAAAATTTGAATGTAAGAGTTAACTTGGAAAGTTAATTTTAAGACGCGCAGATAAATTATTTCGTTTTCTTTTACTTTCCTTAAATCACTTTCCCAAAACTCAAATCCCATTACAATGCCACATCAATGGTGGAAGACTTTCACAAGAACGTGCCTTGAACGGCGCGACAAACGATAACTCTAATGTTTTATGGCATAATTTAGCAACAACCTTTTTAATTAGGCAAATTTTATGGTGGATATATTTAAAATAAGTATTTATTTACTATTTAAATAAACATTCGTTCAAAAAAAAATTAAAAAAATTGTTGGAAGTTAACAAAAATGATATACACCAAAGGTGCACCAAAATGGCACTCGTTTAATTAATACTTTAGATAAATTTTTCCTCCATCTGCCCAACAATGTGTTATACTTTAGATACTTGAGATAACTATTACTCCGTATTTGCTACCATCATCTCTGAGTATTTGTTCATTTTTGACATTTTACAAGAAACCATTTTCAATTTGTGGCATATAATTTAAAAAAATATTTATTGTATTTTAATTAGATAAAATAATATTTGAAAAATAGTTAATAAAATTAAATTTAAGAAAGTTATTTTTGTAATAATATTTAATACGGATTACTACTTTTATTTAATTTGAGATCAAAGTTTATCAATTTTGACTGAAAAAGTCAATTGTAGACAAACGTTCAGTAACGGAGGAAGTCCCGAAACTGGAAACTTTGAGAAGAGAGAAGTCTGACATGCGCCAGTGGCTGCTCACGTCGTTGGAGAAGAGAGAAGTGTGACGCGCGCCAGTGGCTGGTAACGTTGTTGGAGAAGAGAGAAGTCTGACGTGCGCCGGTGGCTGCTGACGTCGTTGGAGAAGAGAGAAGGTTGACGTGCGCTTGTAGCTGCTGACGTCGAAGAAAAATAGAGATCCTTGACATTTTTTGTCTTTTTCTTGGATGCGGGCAATGCCCTATTTCCTTCTTGAAGGGATGAGTTGTAGAGGTCTTATTTCCTCTTTCACTACTTTCCCTCTTGGCTTTGCTTTTGTGCTGGTTTACTTTAGATTTTTATTGGTTCAACAGAAGAGAAAGAGAAAGGAGGTTGATGATTAGAATGAGTGATTTTAGAGAGAAAAAGTAGGTTAAGAATTGGTGATGGAAAAAAAAAATTGGGTATGAGATTTTGATATGGTGAATTGGAGAGAAATAACAATCATTTTTTTTCTTTTTTTTTGAGAAGATAGGATGATCTGAGAGAGTTTGTGAGGAGTTGGGTTTTTTTGAAGAACTATGGAGATGACAAGAGAGAAGTTTCTCCTTTGATAGTTTTTTTTAATTTGTGTGATTTCAACAAGGTTTTTTTTCTTTTTTTTTTCATTTGAATGGAGAAGTTGATTTGAGGATAAAGAAGGAAAAGAAAATAGAGGTGAATAGGGTGGAGCCGCCGTCGCCGGAATTACCGGCAGCGGCGGCGGAAGCAATTAACTCTTTTAGGTCACCAAGAGCGGTGGCTCTGATACCATGTTGAAAAAAAAAGAAATAAACTCTTGTTGAAATCACACAAAAAAAAACTATGAAAGGAGGAACTTCTCTCTTGTCATCTCCATGATTCTTCAAAAAAAAACCCAACTCCTAACAAACTCTCTCAGATCATCCTATCTTCTCAAAAAAAGGAAAAAAAGCGATTGTTGTTTCTCTCCAATTCACCATATCAAAATCGCAAACCCAATTTTTTTTCCATCACCAATTCTTAACCTATTTTTTCTCTCTAAAATCACTCATTCTAATCCTCAACCTCCCTTATCTTTCTCTTCTGTTGAACCAATAAAAATCCATAGTAAATCAGCACAAAAGCAAAGCCAAAAGGGGAAGTACTGAAAGAGGAAATAAGACCTCTACAACTCACCCCTTCAAGAATGAAATAGGGCATTGCCCGAATCCAAGAAAAAGACAAAAATGTCAAGGATCTTCAGTCAAACAGGCACTCCAGTAGCCTTCTCTCTTCTTCATCGACGTCAGCAGCTACTAGCGCACGTCAATTTCTCTCTTCTCCAACAACGTTAGCAGCTACCAGTGCACGTCAGACTTCTCTCTTCTCCAACGACGTCAGCAGCCACCGGCGCGCGTCAGATTTCTCTCTTCTCCAACGATGTCAGTAGCCACCAGTGCGCGTCACACTTCTCTCTTCTCCAACGACGTGAGCAGCCACCAGCGCATATCAGACTTCTCTCTTCTCAAAGTTTCCAGTTTCCAGCTAGTGTTCAAGCTTCCTCTTGCTTCAGCCAGAGTTCAGCTTGAGGGGGGATGTTAGACAATAATACTAATAGTACTTTTTGTAGTATTGGTTATGGTAGTGTTTCATTATTAGTCAGTTTCCTAATCCTATTTGTGGTAGATGTTGTATGTTAGTTAGTTTCCATTCTCTATTCCTAGTTGTGTTAGGAGTCTCTCCTATATATACTCTATCATGTACTTTATAATTCAAGGAGCAATATTATTATTTCAATATTTCAACAGGAAGTACTTTATTATTAGGTCAATAAAGAAGTAGGACAGTTATTTTGAGACAAATGAAAATGTAAGCGGGGCATATAATTTGGGACGGATATGAGTATACTAGTATTATATACTCCCTCCGTTCAACAAAATTTGTCCCGTTTGAGTTTTTTTGGTTTCCTGTTCAACTCTTTAATCTTTAATATCACTAAAGAAATCTTCCTAGATATGAGTAAAAAAAGTTTGAAAATATCAAAATATGAGTCAAATGTCTTTCAAGATCAAAATGGAAATATAATAGCAGTATAGCATAAGAATATGCGTTTACAATGTGATGAAAAGCTGTTGACAGTATAACATGCCAGTATGACCAGTCAATCGTACGTTGGCGATCTACATCGACATGCACCCTAGTGGCCGGCGCGATGGATGATAGTGTGACGGTGATGGTGTAGCAGTTACATTGTGACATTGCGATGGGTGTGGCAGTGTAACGTTAAGAATGATAGTGTGTACTTCTATTTTGGTTTTAAAAAATTTATGACTTCTATTTTGAAATTAAATTTTCATAGTTTGTTACCCATATTTAGTGAGTTATCACATATCCCTATTTATACATAAATATATATTATAAAAATATTAGAGCAATATTTGTAAAATTACAACAATTCAATGTACTTTTTTATAACTTGCGGTCAACATTTGAAAAATTTGACAAAAAAACAATTGGAATAATTTTTTTTGAACATGTTATACTCAGAGTTTATTATATTCAACTATTCTTATTATTAGATTGGATAAAAATTGCTTTTATTACAATTGCAATCAAATCAAACATGATCAGATTAGAATTTATTTGAATCAAATTTTGTAAAAATAATAAGAGTACAAGACAAATGTATTGGCCACTTTTTTTTTTGTTGTAAAAGTTACGTTTTTTCACGGCACCAAGTGAGAATTAATGTTTTGGTGACACTTACATGTTCGTCCACGTGACCCTTATTTTGATGGGTCAATCGACGATCTAACATTACCAAAATGTACGTTTAAACTACCCTCTCAATTCTCAAATAAAAAGAAAAATTCCAATTCACCGAGTATATGTCATGAGTGTGTCACGCTAAGCAACATGGTTATAATAAATCTTTCATTTTTCAATGATTTCGTAAAATTTCTTCATTATATATTTATATTTGTAAAAGGAAAATCAGGGGAAGGGGTATTTTCTTCAATTCATAAACTTTTCAAAACAGAAAAAAATAAAATATATTGCCCCACAGCATGTAACTAATAATGGAAAGCTAACAGGGCATGTTCAAGGGTGCAAATTAGCAAATCATGCGTCTCAACACCAAAACTTCTCCTCTAGCTTCACTAGAACTCAAGCATGTCCGCTGGATGGGATCATTTTACCATGGCCCATTTTCTTAAAATTGCATGATCTCACACGCTATCAATTTCCTCAAATTTCATTGGGGTTAGAAATTAAAAAAAATCACACTTTAACCTTATAATGCAATTGAGACACACAAGTGTGTACGAAATTTGAGTGTGACTCGATCCACATAGCTTCTCCCTAATCTCTATCATGAGACCGTTGATGCGCAGAGGAGAGACGAAAAAAATGCCTTAGCCCAAAAGAGGTGGGAATATATTGAATGGAGATGAAAATGTAGGTACGTATATTACTACGTAATGAAAAATGATGAACTTGAGGGACTCTATAAACCACGGTTATGAGTGATAAATGATAATCGATCACTAAGGTGGAAAATAATAAAGAGTGGAGGACGGACTTAAACCAAAAAGCAGAAAAGAATCAATGATGGGGATTATGGAGAATATAATACGGAGTACATTGCTTCTTAGAAAAGATAGATTAAATGAGAGTAGAGTATAGGACATAGGTATGTAGTAATTAAAGGAGCCCTTAATTCTTGTTCCTAAAAAAACTCTTTATTTCATCATTAACCATTATTAAACCGTGGTTAATTTTACACATATGCCCCACCACTCCACTACAAAATAAGGTGCGAATCTGTATTTTTTTTAAATTTCTTTGCATGTGAAATCAATTCAAGACGACTGCCATTTTTAATTTTTAATTTCTAGCTTTAAGGTGAAATCCATTTCACCAATTTCCGAAGAACTATATATGTACACAAAAGGTACCCATCCTAAAAATTCGTAAAAACTGCATATAACTCAAAACAAGCATTATTGTTTAGGTAAAAGCATATTTAATTCAACCCAAAACAATTACGGAGTATTACGTAACTAAATTAAATTAACAGAGGGTTAGACTATCGATCACCGCAGGTAGCACAATAATGTAAAAACTAAGGTTACTTTCAAGAGGAGTTACCACGGTGAGGTAATTCCATTGACAATGCTCTAATGTATCGTTTGTGTGGCGCCACTTACAAACAGTTTGCTGCCTTTGGATGCCTTCATCCTTAGTTTCTCGCAAATATGACTAGTCGATCTCCACAACCTGTGGCGCCGCTTTGAAAACCCGGCGCAATTTCGGTGCGGCCACCCACTGCAACGGTCTCCCGCGGCGCAATTCTAGTTTTTTCTAATTTTTCAACCCTTTAGCTCCTTCTTCCTTTGCCACGATCCATTTTTTTAGATCTTTTTTAATTATGTATTCAATTTTTTGCTTTTTTTTAAATTTTAATTTGGATAATTAATATTTAATTTTAAAATTTTTATTTATTTTTGTTAATTTTGAATTTATTACTTATATTTATTATTATTATTACTCCCTCCGTCCCGGAGTATTCGACCAGTTTTGACTTTTGAAACTGTTCATCTAAACACTCTGACTCATTAAATTTTCTCAATGTGTAAGCCAGAATATAGTCACGTGTGATCTTGTTTGATTTGTCTTAACATATAGATTATTAATATATAATTTCTATAATTTTTTAATATACAAATTATAAGATAAAATGGATTAAAGAAATGTATTGGATGGTGTGTAAAAATGAAAGTTGACAAATAATACTCTGGGACGGATGTAGTATTTACCTATTTTTATTTATAAATAAATATTTATATTAAATTTATATAAGCTTTTGAATTAAAAATGATGAATACTGGAAAAAAACAGAAAGACGGGTTTTTAGTGCGATAGAATTACATGATTTTGGGGTGGAGCGGATTTGCTTCCCATTGTAAATACTCAAAAATAGTTCAACTTTATATTAAAAATTCACTTTTACCCCTAGTTTTCTGTCTTACCTTACTTATCACATCATCTTTTTGTATTAATAATTTACTTATCACATCTTACTTTTACCCACCACATCTCGATAAAATTAAAAAATCAATTCAAAATGATTTTTCTTTATTTTTGCCCAAATTAATTCAATACAGAAAGTATTTATTGGAACGAAATGAGTAGCATGAAGAAGTTGGTCTCTCAGTCATGCACAACATGACTAGTCATTTCCTCGCTATGGTCTATCAGTTCATTTCTTTAGCATCATGTTAAGTAAACAAAGGTTTCTTTTAATGTAAACAAAATTAACCATGGACAGATCCATGTTGAGCTAATTGGGTGGCAAATCCATATGAATTTTTTTGATTTTTATCATTATAAAAATCTTAAAAATAACTTAGTTTTAAAGAAGTGCCAGATGTATTCATTTTCAAATACTGAATAAACTTTAACACTCGGAGATCTTGAAAAAAAAGAATGAATCTTATCTTTGAGGGCCCCACAAAAGTGAGAACCAATTGAATAGCTTATCTATGCTCGCTCACTTATTGAAAACACTTCTGTCCAAATTTTTACACACGCATTAAAATACTTTTATTCTATCTAAAATGTTTAAAATATTTCAAAAACAATTTCTACGTGTTATAATCATATAAGAAAATGTGTTTTAGATATTTTAGTTAGGAGTAAAAGTATATTTATGTGAGATTGATTCTGTAGTACACATATACTCCGCCGGGTAATATATATATACACACACGCCAATAACAACGTACTTGTCATTAAACCGCAGCTCCTACTTACGGCGTTTCCTGGTGATTATATCTATCATTGAGAGGGCCGCCGGACACTCTGCTGATCCATTCCAGTCGATATATCAGAGCCGGCCAGAGACTCATCATCATCGTACGTAGTTCATTTATATGATGGCGGCCGCGGATTCCGGCAAAACCTCCGCCTTGTACGTCGATCGGCGGCTGGAAAACGGAGATGCCGGTGGTCTGAAGAAGAACGTGGACGACGACGGAAGAGAGAAAAGAACCGGTAGATGGATAGATCGAATCTACTTCCTTTTAATTTAACTCATTACTATATTTTGGTTTAATTGGATTATCGACTAACGAATTGAATGAAAAAAGGGAGTTTGGTGACGGCGAGCGCGCACATCATAACGGCGGTGATAGGGTCGGGGGTGCTGTCTCTGGGATGGGCCATAGCTCAGCTGGGATGGGTGGTGGGTCCCTCCGTCCTCGTCGCCTTCTCCGTCATCACTTACTTCACCTCCACTCTCCTCGCCGACTGCTACCGCTCTCCCGGTCCCGACAACGGCCGCCGCAACTACACCTACACCGACGTCGTCCGTTCTCATTTGGGTACCTCCGTTTCTTTTTTTTTTTTTTTTTTTTTTGGATTTGCTGTCCTAATTCAGAAAAAGAATAATTGTCTTTTCTGGTAAAAAAAATAAATGAAGATTTTTTTTTTTTTGTAAATTTTTCTCATATATTGAGGATAAATAATAAATATGGTGGGTTGAAGGATGATTTAATTTAGTGTAATTAATGGTTGCAGGAGGGTTGAAGGTTACACTGTGTGGGCTAGCTCAATATACTAATCTGGTCGGAGTTACGGTCGGATACACCATTACTGCTTCCATTAGCATGGTGTAAGCATTCATATACTCCGTATCATTCAATTAAGACAATCAATGATCCCATTTACTCCCACTCTATTTCACCTCATTTTTCTTAAAATCGTCTATTCTTATTTTTACGAAATTAAAAGTAAAAGTAAAACAAATTATTTTCTACTCTGGTTAGAAACTCATCAAGTCTACTATCACGTCATATTTATTCATTATTAATCTATACATTGCATTTTATTTTATTCACCACACACAAAGAAATTTTTGAGAATAGTTTATTAAAATACTTTATACTATAATTAAATTTCTTAAAAATTAATACAAGAATAGTTTGTTAATAGTGAAATTTGCACTATATAGGACTAAAACATAATGACTTTTCTAATGTAGGACTTAAACTTTTTTATTCCTTAAATAGGACTTATTAATGACCTAGTGGAAAGAATAATGTCCAATAACGATGGACATTTAGTTGAATAATGACTACTTGATAATGACCAAAGGTCCTACATTGAAAAAAAACATATGGTCCTATATTGAAAAAATCATTATGTTTTAGTCCTATTTAGGTAAATTTCTCTTGTTAATATTCGTATGTCTCTATTTTATCAATAATTATACAGAGTAGTATTTTTTTTACTAAATACATTATGAATAAATATAGGGGGATCGAATCCCTTTTGGAGGAGAGCGAGTGACAAATTACACTTGATACGGCTTTATGTGTTCGGCCCCTAATACACAAGATTCCATTTTTTTATTTTGACAGTATCACTTTACCTCCACCGTCCACCCACCCGCACTTTATTAATAAAAATATTAATTGTCAAGGAGTACACGTTTCAATTCCTACATAATTCGATCTAATTTATTTAAAAGTCGCCCCCTTTAAGACTTTTTTATTGCCATGGAGGAAGAATATGAATATTGTTGTTCTAATTTATTTACTCTCTTCCTCTAAGAACAAACTTCCCACTTATTATTATCGAATGTCGATAATTCATGTTTGTAAATTTTTATTTTTCATTCGATAAGATAAATCATTCTTATAAAATCTTATTTTATAGGACTTTTGATTTAATTATAAACAATGTAATTTATACTTTTTTTTATGATATATCAATTTGTAAATAAATTATTCCGTAATTCATAAAAAGTAAAGTTTTGCATGTCATTCAAAAGGAGAAATTTCTTGTTAGAGGGAGGGAGTACATTTTACATATTTCCAATGATTATTGGATATAGCGAAGGGGAGGGGGGAGTAAAGATAGGGGTGTAAACGGATATTAATCGGATCGGATGTGCCATTACCAAATCCGCATCCGTTTATTTTTGTCGGATATCGAATTCGGATACGGATCTTGACGGATACTGAAAATCAAAACCGTATCCGCATCCGTCGGATATCGGTCGGATATCGGATATATCCGTATCCGTTTCCAATTTTTAAAATCAACTTAAAAAATACTTTATTTTTAAAATTAGATTAAAGTCAAGCTATTATTAAATCAACTATAATTTGTTATGAGATGATTATTTTCTTTGTTTTCATGATTTCTGATATTCTACGATAACTTTATATGATAAAAAGATATACACAACACATATATACACATATTTTTATATGTCTGTATATATTTTTATGTGTACACATTTATTTTGTATTTAGAAATGTCTTATATTTTTAAATATCAATAGAGAAAAAAAATATAAAAATAAAAAATTAGAAAAAACTATATATAACGGATCGGATATTCGGATAAACGGTTATTTAAACGGATGCATATGCGGATCGGATTTTAAACGGATCGGATATACAATTACCAAATCCGTATCCGTTTAGTAATCGGATATCCTTAATCGGATACGGATAATATCCGTTTAAAATGGATGCGGATATTTCCTCTTTAAACGGATACGGATGCGGACGGTAATCGGATTTTCGGCTATCCGTTTACAGCCCTAAGTAAAGAGTAGTAATGAGAGTGGCGACAAAATTGACTGGGAGGGACATAAGTGTGTGTATTTATGATGATAATAAATGTTAGCAACAATTATACTCGACCCGTGATTAATTAATGGAAAAATTACCCCAAATAATCCCAACTTTATCCGGTCTTTCAAAAGTAATCCCACTTTTCACAGTGATGCATAATAATCCCAAGTTTACTAAAATTTGCGAGTTTTGGGTCGCCGTTAAGTTTCTAACGGAAGGTTAACGGAAATGCCTGTTTTCGACAACAAAATGAAAGTTGAAATTATTTTTGATGAATTTTTGTTTTTTAATTTTTTTGAAATTTTTATTTAAATTTTTGGAATTACTTTCAACATCCATTTGAGGTAGAAAGTAATTTTAAAAATTTAAATGAAAAATTCAAAAAAATAAAAAAAATGAAAATTCATCAAAAATAATCCCAAGTTTCATTTTGTTACCCAAAACAGGCCTTTCCGTTAACCCTCTGTTATGCATCACACTAAAAGGTGGGATTATTTTTCAAATATCGAGCAAAGTTGAGAATATTTTGAATAATTTTTCCTTAATTAATTAATTAGTTAACAGGGCGGTGAAGAAGTCAAACTGTTATCACAAGGAGGGGCACGGGGCGGATTGCAGCGTGTCGAACTACCCGTACATGATGATATTCGCCGCCGTCCAGATCCTTCTAAGTCAAATCCCCAATTTCCACAAGCTCTCGTGGCTCTCCATTCTCGCCGCTGTCATGTCCTTCGCCTATTCCTCCATTGGCCTCGCCCTCTCCGTCGCCAGAATCATCGGTGCGTTTAATTCTCTCACATGTCTTCATTCATTACACTTTCATAAAATCCGGAGTTAATTCGGAACCTCCAACATACTTCCGGCCTGCTTCCAAAAATTATTTCTGGTTTTTCACATGATCAAATTTTATTTACTTTGTTAGCATATTTTCGTTATCCACTTGATGAAATATTATAGTCATATCATCCGTCACCTTTGGTATTGTAGATCTTTTGATATGTACTTAATTTTTTATTTCACGTATTTTCATATAAAATCATTTGAAAATGGTTTCAATCAAACATCATAACGCGCAACAAGAAAGATAATTTTAGACGGATGGAATATAAATCTTCTTCTTGGTCTTTTATCTGATTTAAGGAAAAATATATTTCGTGTTGACTTTCCCAAATTATCAATGAGGCAATTAGGAGATTATTTAGTTAAAAAAATACTTCATCCGTCCCTGAGTGTTTGTCCACTTTCATTTTTGCACACCATCCAATGCACTTCTTTGATCTATTTTATCTTGTAATTTGTATATTAAAAAATTATAAAAATTACTCCCTTCGTCCCTCATAGATCTTTCCATTAGCCTTTTTTATTTGTCCCACATAGATCTTTTCATTACCTTTTTTTAACCTTTAAAATACCACAACTACCCCCACTTACTTTATTTATTACACCTTTTCCACCTTATTTAATACACCCCACCTATTTTCATTAAGGGTACTTTGGTAAACTTTAACCTTTTTTCAACTCTCCTTAAAAACCACCAAAAGTCAAAATGAGAAGATCTTAGGGGGACGGAGGGAATATATATTAATAATTTATATGTTAAGACGAATCAAACAAAATCACACATGACTATTTTTAGGCTTACACATTGAGAGAATTTGATGAGTCAAAGTGTTTAGATGAACAGTTACAAAAGTCAAAAGTGGACAAACACTCAGGGACGGACCAAGTATGATATGATAGCCAAAGTAAAAAATTAGTAAGAATAAAATTCTTTTTTAAAAGATAGGAGAATGAGATTTTGGGCCAAAAAAGGAAAGAAGAAAGCCTTTTAGATACAAAGAGAGTATTTTGTTTTTTTTTGCAGCGACACAAATAATTTTTTTTTTAGTGTTGTTGATTCTATTAGAGATAGTATGTGCTTTACAATAAAACTAGTTTTTACCCCGTGCTTCGCACGGGCTCGCATATTTCTCTATAAAATATATTTATATGTTAACATAGATATTTTAAGTTAACATTTTGGATGTTTGTTAAAAGTTTAATTCATATATGAACATAATATGAATTAAAATTTAATTTTATTTATTTTAATGTTTTAATAATAATATGATATGCATTAATAAAATAAATAATGTAATAAGATAATTTTTTTGGAACAAATCGATTAATTAATAAATATGCATATGTGATTAAATTTACATAATCATTTTTTAAAAAGTATTGAACTAAAATAAGTTGTGGATAGTATAAAAATAATATATATATATATATATATATATATATATATTATAGAGTATATTTTACAATGATGAAATATATAAATATAGAATTATTAAAAAATGAAAAAGTTTTATGCAAATGTATTCAAAGATCTTTTAAAAAAATTAAAATGGACCAATGAATTGAAATGCATAAATCCACATCATTAGTGAGTGCACATGTGGATGCACATGTGGCATGTCACATGTCAACACTACAACAATTGAACTCTCTTTTACATATATATATATAGGATACCCAGAGTATTTATTTAGAGACAAGGAAAATAGTGTGATTTTACTTTGTCCCAAAACTATATTCAACCATAGTGTAATTTAAATTAAGTTGGTGATGAAATTTGAAGGGAACCATATGAACCACCACGAGGTAAAGACGAGCATAACAGGAGTGACGGTGGGGGTGGATGTGACGGGGGCGGAGAAAGTGTGGAGAAGCTTCCAAGCCATCGGCGATATTGCCTTTGCGTACGCCTACTCCACCGTCCTAATTGAGATTCAGGTATTCTATCATTCCTTTATATACTCCCTCTGTCTCTGAAAATTTTTATCATTTCTTTTTTCATTTATGTCAAAAACATTTCTCTTTTTTATTAAAAAAATTATTTTTTATTCTTACTAATTTTTAACCTACGTATCACATCAAATCTATTAATTATTAAACTAGCTCTCCTATTCTACTTTTCCTCGTCACATCCAAAAATAATTTTAGAAACCTAACACCAAAATACACTACCTTTAAAAGCTTTAAAAATCAAAATTTTCCATATTTTCAAAGTATGATGAAGTATTGTTTTACTGTTATTTACAGATTAATAATGTAACAACGACCTTTTAATTTATCCATTAAAAATGGCCATGTGGTCTTTTTTTGTGGCTTTAATTTAAAGATTACAGAAGAGGGAGGGGTAAAAGTGTTTGGCTATAAATATTTCCATAATTTCAAAAAAGAAGCAAGAAAACGTGCGATTGAGGATGGACCATTTGTAGAGTGAGTGGGCGGACCACTTATGGGCCAATTCGTACTAGATGTGAAAGCCCACTGCTTCTATTATGATCACCAATAATCCATTTTCATACAAAAACATCACATCACAAGGAATATATGGCCCGGCCCCTATTCGGAATTTTGAAACTTTATGAACTAGGGGGAATATTTTGGCAAAATTGTTCCTCACATTTGATTGTTTGAACAAAAAAAATAATCCCAAGATGTCACGAGTATAATAATTAATAATGTCACGTCGAATAAATATTTACCTATGGAGAATATTGATGGTTTCAGGATACGCTGAGATCCCACCCACCAGAGAACAAGGTGATGAAGAAAGCATCCTTGATAGGAGTGACGACCACCACCGTGTTCTACATTTTGTGTGGCTCCATGGGATATGCCGCATTTGGAAACAAAGCCCCAGGCAACTTCCTCACAGGGTTTGGCTTCTATGAGCCCTTTTGGTTGGTTGACTTCGCCAACGTCTGTATTGCCATTCATCTCGTTGGAGCTTACCAGGCAAGCAAGCAATCAAATACTAATGTTAATTGAAAGTGTTTGTTCCCGAATAGACCCTAAAAACTTCTTAAGATTTTGACCGAATTGTTGAAATAATTTGTCACGCGCAGGTTTTTTGCCAGCCGATATTCAACGTTGTGGAATCAAAATGCAACAAAAAATGGAAAGATAGCAGATTCGTGACGGTTGATCACGAGGTTAGAATCCCCTTCTTGGGAGCTTACACCATAAACATGTTCAGGTTGGTGTGGAGAACCACATATGTGATCGTCACGGCATTGATAGCCATGATATTCCCCTTTTTCAATGACTTTTTGGGCTTGATCGGAGCAGTGTCCTTCTATCCCTTGACCGTTTTCTTCCCCATTGAGATGCACATCGCGCAGGCAAAGATACCAAAGTATTCCTTCACATGGATATGGCTGAAGATACTGAGTTGGACTTGTTTGATCGTCTCCCTCGTTGCTGCAGCTGGTTCCATCCAGGGCCTGGCTTCTGATGTCAAGACCTACAAACCTTTCAAAGCTCAATAATGATTGTTAATGAAATGTTTCACCCATCAATCCCAAATGTGGAATGCATATACATATGTGCCATGTTTTCAATAAAACTACATGCATGCAAATATCCTGCAATTTCTGCTTGTGGAAATGGTTTGTGCAAGAAGATGCTTATAAAAGCCACTAAACCAATTCAAGAGGTAGAAAATACATTCTTTTTTTAATAGGTTCTCAAGTTAGTTGTTGCTTCAATTCATGTACCCCCAACATGATGACTTTTAAAATGTTTCCAGTTCCATTTCCATGGCAAGAGATATGGTAGATTCTCTTTGTTAGAATTGCACTTCCATGATGATTCTGAATTTGAAATTACAAAAGCATGCCATATACTCCGTAGTATTTAAGATCTCAATTTCTTGGTGATTTTGAACTTGGCCAAAGAACAAACATAGAATGTGTAAATACTCCGGTAATAAATCTCGATTTTGAATTATACACTAATATTTGAATAGATTTAATTAAAAAATCAATCCAGTTCATTCTCATTGGACACATTTTAAGGGACAAGAGAATAGAAAAACAAAAAGATTAAGGAAAAAATAAAGTAAAAAACAAATAAAATAAGAGAACAATTACTAAAGGAAGATCAATTGCCTGCCTCGATTGATGAAGAAAACATGGGATCGGAGTCGGGACAAGAATCGCGAGATCCCTAAGGATTGAACACAGTGCCGTCGCTGATAAGCTCTGTCTTTTCTGATCGGCCAATATAAAACCTACGGTAAGAAACTATCTCGAAATTTAATTATGAGTAAATTCCATAATTGGTCCTTTATAATAGGGGGGTTTCCATATTTAGTCCTCTATTATCAAATATTACCCATGTAATCCTTTTTTTAAGGGTACCTTTCCACAAATGGTCCTTTTTTTGATCTTCTGCCGTGTTTGTGTTAATTTAAAAACTAAAAGTATAGTTTGACGTCAACATTATGTCTAGTAACATGTTCTGATATTGGTTAAGCGGATAACACAAAAATAGTGTATGACAAAAAAGATATATTGTCATTGTGAAATTACACTTTTAGCCTTCAAATTAACATCAACATGATAGAAGATCAACAAAAGGACTATTTGTGGAAAGGTTCCCATATAAGAAGGACCACGTGGGTAATATTTGATAATAGAGGACTAAATAGGGAAACACCCCTGTTATAAAGGACCAATTATAGAATTTACTCTTTAATTATTAAGCTCATTATGCCCTTCTTGTTTCCGTCTTCACGGTGAAATTGACATGGGTGGAGGAGGGACAAGGCTGGGGTTTACTAGGTTAGAGAGGGAATCATCAATTTAACGAATGGAGCATCAAGAGTGGTTATTGCTTGGCCACTCAAAATGAGTGGCCATTGAACCTAGCTATATATATATATATATATATATATATATATATATATATATATATATATATATATATATATATATATATATATATATATATATATATATATATATATATATATATATATATATATATATATATATATATATATATATATATATATATATATATATATATATATATATATATTACATATATAAATTGTTTTATACTTCATCCGTCCCAAAAAGTTTGTTACGTTTAGAAAAAACTGCGTCCCTTAAAGTCCGTTACATTTCTATTAAAAAACCACTTTTACCCATTATTTTTTCATACCCTACCTATCACATCATACCTTTTTTCTAATAATCTACCCATCACATCCTACTTTACCCATCACATCAAAGGTATTTTTGGAAAGTCAATACCAAAATATCTCTCCCTTAATTTCCCAAAAAGTCAAACCGTCCCATTCTTTTTGGGACGGAAGGAGTATTATATTGCAGAACATATTACGGAGTATATTTTATAAATTTTTAGTGAAATTTTGCACTAAATAGTACTTCCTTCGTCCTAAAACTATATTCCTAGTTATTATTCACACGGTCAAACTTAAATCACTTTCTTTAACTATATTCCTATTTTCGTTACTGTATTCCTATTTTCGTTAGTTTTGTCACCTCTTGTTTTGTAGAATTTTTTACGTAGTTTTTAAATAAATAAATTTCATTTTTTTAATTTTACACCTACAATCAAATAAATTGAATTGAAAATAAAGTCGGTCAAACATCGTAAACACAAATGGGAAAATGATTTTAGGACGGATGGAGTACTAAAACATATGTCTTTTTTCAATATACTACTTAAACTTTTTTATTCCTTAAATAGTACTTGAATAATGCCTAGAGACGAGAACAATGTCCAATGATGGTGGACATTTAGTTCGAACAATGTCTAGTGGTGCTGTACATTTAATTTATTTAAACAATGACTAGTGGATATTGAACAATGTACTACATTGGGAAATAAAAAAAAATATGATAGTACATTGCGAAAATGGCTATGTTTTAGCAATATTTAGTTAAATTTCCGAAATTTTAATTCATGTTATATAAATTATATTATATTCAACAAATCATATACATAAAATTAAATTTTTAAATATAACAACATCTACAACAACTATTTAAAAGGAGCTAAGTTTGCCAAACATTTTTTTTGTGAACAGCTAATGCAATCGATAGGTCAAAATAGCTAGCGCCACCAGCCATTTAAACTAGTCAACACAAACAGCTAACAGTCAATAGCCAATCGCCAACTTTCAAAGAGGGCCTATGACTATTTTTTATGCCTCAATTAATTGTTAGTGGGCCACCTCCTCTCTTTATTTTTTTATATTACTTCATCTGAAAACTATTCAAATGATCAACTTTTATTCACCTTCTTTTATTTATTTTTACTATTTACTCTGTATTTAATTATATAAAATGGTCATATCCAGATTCTCAGCTTTTATTTTGAAAAATTTTAATGTACGATAGTTATAAAATACTTGTATATATATTTTATTTTTGGAAATTATTTTCCTCTATAATCAAATAATTTGAATTAAATATAAAATCGATCAATTTTCATAAACAAGAATGAGAAATTTAATTCCATTGGAGTACATAATATGATATCTATTAAATGTAACACAAAGAGTCAATGCTCAGTTCGGATCTATAATCTTTTATTTGAAATAACCGCAATTATATTGTTTGATCACGAGATCTTTGGTTATTTTTAAAATGAAGAAACACTCTTTCACCAAATGATAACATTGGATCTTTAGGCCAATTATCTTTCAAAACTTTCATGGTGACTTTCAAATCCATTTCAGGCCTTTTCTATAACATATCTCCGCTGTTGTTGAGCCCATGAACGGACTGCTTTACGGGCTTTTGTTACTCCATCCGTCCTATATCTTTCTTCCCGTTGCGCAAAACGAAGAAAAATTTCATGTTTTTTCAATCTATTTTATTTAAATATTGGTATAGATATAAAAAATAAAATATACATATTTAAAAACTACATCAAAAGTTCAACAAAACAAGTGGTGATAAGAATATTTTATTTTATCATATAGGCCATGAAAAAACACAAATAAATATAAATTTCCGTGAAGTTGGAATAGTACTCTGGGAAAAGAGTTTTAGGACGGAGGGAGTACTTGTTGGCTCCAACTCGTGACTAAGATTGTTGTATAGTCAACACAAAGGATTTTGGAGAGTCATTTTTTGTCATAATTTTGACAAGATTTTTTTTCGAGAAGCTTCTTGACAAGAACTTGAAGTTAGATAATTTGAACCTAAAACTTATAGAGTTTAGCAAGTGGAATATCTAAAAATTAGAATTATAAACCATCCTAAATAGAACTAAAACATAGAAAAAAAATTTTAAAATAGGAGTTCTTTATTTTTATTTATTAAATATGAGTTCACATTGTGATAATGTAGCATTGTACATGATCATGATTGGTAATGTAAATGCATTTTAACTCCTATTTCGGAAATAAAAACATGGAACTCCTATTTTGGTATATTTTCAATGTTTTACTTCTACTTTAATCTTTTTTCCCAATTCAGTTGGATCTCATGATTGTAAAGTCTAGAGAAGATGTATGTATGTAGACCTTGCCTTTACTCGAAAGTAGTAAAGTTATTTTCAAAAGACTATGACTCATGCAACATTAATAATAAAAAAGGAAAAAGACTAAAATAGAAGTATAATACTGAAAATATATTAAAATATGATATCCATGTGTTTATTCTTGAAATATGAGTTCAAATTCATTTGTATTACCAATAATGTAGATTACAAAAAAATATAGTAAAATGCCTATGTACAGTGCTACATTACCACAGTGCGAACTCCTATTTAAAGAATAAAAATATGGAATTAATATTTTGGTCCATTCTCGATATTTTACTCATATTTAAGGTGATTTCTAATTGGATTGTTGTTGTTCTATTTATGGTTAAGGAAAGGGTATAATGCCACTGAAGAGACTATTAACACATCAGTTAACAAGTATATGAACCTTGTAGTAACTAAAAATAATTTAGGAATCTATGAAACATTTTAAAAAAAATCTATTAAATTTTTAAAATAATTTAAAGACTTAGAAAACACATTCAAAAAATATAAATATCTTATAAGCATTCATCTTTAAAGAAACAACAAATACGGAGTATCAAACTAGCATTAGGCATGTAGGGAGATTTTTTAGGCGGTAGGGAGTATATATGTATAGAGGGAAAAATAATTCTTTGTACCAAAAAAAAGTATTTTCTTACTTTTTTCGTTGCACCCAGCGGCGGATCTAGAAATTTAGATAGATGGGGCGGTATTCGTCAGGAGTCCGGGGGCAGCGCCCTCGAATTTTTTTAATAGACTATATGAATTGACAAAAAATATTAAATTTTTTTTCAAACATTTATTGAATGTAAAATATTTATTTATAGGTAATGTAACATTTTATTGTATAATTAATTAATTATGTGCAATAAAATACACATTACTAAAAAATTGAACGAAAAAAATTAAATTTAACCTAATTAGATGGGGTCAAATTTAATTTTTTTGGAGCATAAATACATAAAATTTCCAAAAAAATATTTTTTTTACCTTATTACAAAAAACTAGTAGGGGGAATCTGCCCCAACAACATCAATGTGCATCCGCCCCTGGTTGCACCCAAGAAATATCGAAGCGGTTCATCTTGTCTAATTGCTCGATCAGTCGTTAAAATTAGGAAGACTATTTTAAGAACATTTTTTTATTAATGCATGTTTTGTATAAAATTTTAATGTCGATAAGTTTTAAAAATGCCAAATTTAAAATGATATCATAAAACACTCTTTTTTGTTTTTAAAATATTAACTCTAAACTTTGATAATGTGGCCAAGCAGACTCTAAATCATTATTATGTTAATAAAATCGGACTGTAAAATATTTTATATTATTTGATAAAATAAAATAATTATATATGTTTTTAGTTATTTAATAAAATTTATAACTATATCTCTTTTATATTTTTTCAATATATATATATATATATATATATATATATATATATATATATATATATATATATATATAGACACACACACATACATACTCAGTAATATTTTTTTTAAATCAATTTTTAATAGTCCGTATGGAAGAATTTACCCAAGCAAACTAGGGACAGGAGGAATAGGCAAATGCTTGTTCCCCAAGTAAAAAGAACTCGCATTTCACGACGAAATTACTCGAATGCCCTCACAATGTCGTCATTGTTAGCCGATAATATCGACCAATGGGCAGACCCATATTTGTCAGTCCACTTACGGGGATCTACAGTATAAATTTGGAGGCGGCAATTTGCCTTCCCTTTCCAGAAGTTCTCGAGACTTTGAGAATCTCAATTTTCAGTCAGTTCTCACGCAGCAGAGAGCTTCTCATCCATCTTCTTCTTCTGTACATATAAATCTTAGGGTTTCCTTTGATTCCTATAACCCTAATTCAGCTAGCTATGGGTTCGGATTCGAAGAGGTTGAGAGTGATGACCACGAAAACAATGGTGTCTGGCAAGGAGAAGATCGGAGCGGTTTCGCGCGTTGTAGATAACAATAAGATTGCCGTCACTGTTCCGGTTCCTGCGCCTAGAAATCCCATAGGGTTGACCTCTGCACCGGCTCCGGTCTGCTGCCACCGGCGGCTTTTGTTTCAGAATTACTTGAACTTCAAGCGGAGCTGCGAGCCGGCCCGGTTCATGCGGTACGAGAACGGCTCGTGGGTGGATACCGAGACCGGCGTGTTGGAGGCGGTGAAATCGGGGTTCGTGAGAGGCATTTCGGTTGTCGAGGCTGAAATTGGAGTCTCCAAGTGTCTTTTCGACTTGCACCGGATGATAGAAATCGATCTGGGTACCGGGAATTTCCGATCAATTGCGTGGATTGATGTGAAAGGTGCGTGTTTTTTCCCGAAATCATCTGTGAGCTGCTATAATTGTGAAAAGGATTCGGTTGATTTAGATGAGAACTCCAGTGAGAGCCGGAATTGGGTTTGTCCAAAACTTGAAATTGCGATTGAAATTACTGGAAATTTCCTGAAGTCGGCTAAGAATTCCAATGATAACGAGGTGGGATCAAACAAGCGAAAGAGGGAGAGCAATGAACCTGAGATGGAGGACACGTTTGAGGGAAGTTCGTCCAACTTTCAGGCGAAAGGGGAACATGTGGAAGAGAGTGAATTTGTTTCTCCCAGGTGGCCGAAAACAAGGATGCTGGGGGAGCAGGAGAAAGGGCATCAGATTGTGAGGAATTTGTTTGCCCAAGGTTTGGCAGTTGTGGAACCAGGTGCTGCAATCACTGCCATCCATCGTGTTCTAAGAGGTCCATTGGAGAAAGATCAATGTGATGCCTTCTATAGGGAGGCAGATCTTGTGAGAGAGGCTAGGGGGAACCCTAATGTGGTTTTGGCTTGGTTTGGGACTACAACAGAGGGTGTGGAGAGAATCATGAGTCATGGGATTGGAGCACATGGAACAGGGACCCTAGGTGTTGCTTTATACCTGTCACCCGCTCGATCACCTAGAATGAGGTATCTCATTTCATCTTTGTATATTTATGTTTTGAATATTTGGTGGCTTTATGTTGGATCTTGGGATGTACATATTTCAATATTTTTCTATATGGTTCTGTTTAGTGCAATGATGGCTCAAGTAGATGAAAATGGTGAAAAACATATAATTTTGTGTCGAGTTATATTGGGGAAATGTGAGAAGATAGAGGCAGGGTCTTTGCACTGGAGCCACTCAAGAATTGATTTTGATACGGGCGTGGACGATCTGAAAGAGCCACAATGGTACGGTGTGTTTAGCGCCAATGCGAACACCCGCGTTATACCGGAGTTTGTTCTTAGCTACAGACCTGCTAAGGGTGTTCCAGGTAAGTTCTTTCTTTCCCTGTATGTGCTTCCATTGAATATTAGTAAGCATTATTAGATGTTTATAAAAACAATGTTTAATTTTTTTATCTGTTAGGTCTTAGTTAAGTAATCAAAGGATAAGTGGACTCAAAAGTCAATTAGGCTTCTGTTTTACATTATGACTTGAATTTCTCTTCAAATACCCACCCATAAGAATTAAGAAGGGAAGTCTTTTGGAAATGGGCAGGTAGTTACTAGTCTTTGGCAATGGGATGGAAATTGTTAAGCAATGTCTTGAACGATGCTAGGAAAGTCCATCCTAGACCACTATAAATACTAGTGTTTGCTGCTTTTGAAAACACACTAAGAGTGGACGGAAGAATACAAAAACACAAAAGACACTATAGGTAGGATTTTGTTAGCGTGCTTATGAGTGAGTGTGTAAAGTAACTGTCTTTTGTTACTTGGGAAAAACACATCGGGGTAATGATGTGGGAAAACACCTTATACACGTGATGTTTATCTGATGTCTTGAAATAATATAAAATAGTTTTCTTTCCAATTTTTTGTGCTGTCGCGTTCTTGATTTTTCGAGCTATACATGCTTATATCTCACAATGTTGGTATTAAATCAAGGTTGCACAGAGAGGGAGGTGTTCGTAAGTGGTAGAATGGTGAAGTCAAGAAAAGAACATGGAACATGGAAGATGGCATAAGTGAAAGATGTAAATATTTTCATCGAACCATTCAATGGGCATTACAATTTTAATGTGGCAACACCAACTAGAAAGTGTTTTACCTTGGGAAGGATAATCAAGGTCTCGGAGGTGAAGACTTTTCTGCCTCTTCTGGAACGACAAGTAGGAATAGCTGGTGGATGAAGAATGTGAAGACTTGAAGAATTTGAAGAATATGAAGAATTTGAAGATTTGAAGAATGTGAACAATGTGAAGATCACAACTAGCCTTTTTCCTTGCAAATAATAATCTTCAGGAGGTTCTTTACCAAACAGATTTGATAGATACCCGTAGAAGTTGGAAAGCCAATACAAGTCAAAGTCATTGACAAGTAGGGTTTGATTAAATGTCGCAGAAGGTGCAAACTTTAATGGACAACCAAAAAAGGGGGAAAATGACTACAAGTACCTCAAGTGAGTGACATTTGTTTTTTTGGTTAGATGGGACGGTGACCTCCCTGACATTGGTTTCTTAGTCAAGGTTGAGATTGTTAGGCCTTAGTGATTAGGAAATTGAAGAATATGTGGGGTCAAAAGTCAAATAGATTCGGTGCTAAATTATGCCTTGGATTATTATACACATACCCATTGTGTGGGTTATACCCAGCCTGACCTGCCCGATAATGTGGCTCATGATTAGTCATTTGTCAATCACACAATGTTAAACTGGTCTTTTGGACCAACCTTGACGGCTTGCGAGACCATAGTCGTGTGCTTGACATGTGCAAATTACTCTTGCGCTACCTGACAATTTGAAAACCTATGGGTAGATGTAGGCTAAGTGGGACATTGCCACTGTAGTCGATGAGCCACTTGCCTGCAATCATGGTTATGCTATTGTAACAAACGATTAACAAAAATAAGTAAAGAAAGAAGAAAAAGTTTCACATAGGAATAGTCAAGTGAGATGGTTAATTCAGGATGAAAGGAGTATGAACTAATAAACCCCACTAAGAGTATGGAAGAGGGTCATTCTGATAGCTACTGTGGTATATTCATTGCATCACTTTTAGATCCTGGTTGTTCCCACTTAGGACTCCTTGCATCCATTATCTGATTTCTGGACCCAGTTTGTTATTTATTTTGTTTATCTTTTTTAGCTCTGTTCAGCTCAATCTTGAATAATAGAGCGATCCTCTGGTGAATACACACCATCACTGCCCATAAAAATGGGAAGAAATGCTTCCTGGAAAAGGGTTGGTACCTACTAAGAAATACGGTGTAAGAATGAATGTTTTGTAGTAGTAGGATAGAAGTTTCTAGGAAATGACAAGCAAAGTTCTTGGCAATGTCTTGGAACTTCCTAGGAAAGAGTCACTCAGAGACAACATTAAATGCTAAATACTAGTTCATGTTGCTCTATTGGAGACACACTAAGAGTTAAGAAAAGACCCACAAGTATAACGATAAGGATTTTGTTAGTGCTGGTGTGGATGAGTTTTGGAAGTCATATATCTTCACCCTTCGGTGACTTGAAAAAAAAACACATCTGAGATATGGGTGTGGGAAAAGGTTGTTTTGAAGTGCCGTTTGTTACTAGTAAATAGGGTGAGTTATTGGTATGTTGTTTTGAAATATTGGCGATGCAGTTTTTCCTTTTTAGTCTTTGATTGTGTTGTTGCATTAATAATTTTTGGTTCATTCTCACTTAAATCCCAACGATTTTATAGGCGAAATAACTTCTGCGTATATGAAATGTGCCCCAAACGATGCACGTGGATTTTATGTAAAGCTGATTACAAAGTTGAGAAGCACTCTTCCTCCTCCAAAGCTGCATGAGTTACAAACCCTGTATTGCTCATGGAAGGTAATGACAGTTGAGTTTTTTCAATTTATTCAGTCAAATATAACTCCCTTTTTCATCACTTTCCCTTGAGACCAAACTCAATGTGGCGGAGGAGTAAATGTAACTAATAAGTAGAGTTACTCGTCGTTGGCATTCTTCTGTTTTTTTTGTTTGCATAAAATATTCTATTTGTCTATTTTGCAGGATGGGAAACTTGGAAAAGACGGTTTCATGAGAGAATTGGGATCGGTTATTGGTGGCGAGAAGCTCCGCTCCATTATTCAGGAAATTCGTGGTTGAGAGAGATTTTTCTTAGTGTAGTTTTTTATAGTTGGAATGACTTTGAAAATGTTAACAAAGAATCTTATACAAGACATGAAATATAGAGTCAAGCCTCAGGAATTGAGTCTTGCTTTTGAATTCTATAGTTTTTTTTTGTTTTTTAAATAACTTTTGTTATAGAAGTGGGGAACTTGTTGCTTTTTAAATGCAAACAGAACAACTTTCATATGCATTTGGAACTTGTGATGTGTTCTTTTCTTTTGGGTATAGAAGAAATAATCCATGTGTGACAATGTTGGATGTTTATGTGCATGCTTAGGAATGTATGAATATGAACCGCCATAATTTGTTTACCCATCTTTTTTTTATATTAAAAAAACTGTGTGTTTGGAGCATAATATTAGCACTTATCTCTAATTATATAAAAAGTTTATATTTGATTCTTCTGTTATAGAGTAGAGGTGAGTTGAATTTCTGGTGTTTTGTATGTTTGTTGTCGGTCGGTGGTTGAATGAATAAAATCTACACTTTTATTAAAAAAATACTTAAATATAGTAAAAAACTAGAAATAATGGTATTTTTAATTTTTGATTGAAAAATTAAGCTACAAACAGTTCATCTTATCAAACTTTTAAAAAAATTAGGTAAATAACTATTAAAAACAAATAAACACCGAATGAAAATAGATCTTAATGTCACACACTCACACTATGCGTCTATGCCTCTAGCTAAACTCAAATATGGAAAATGACAGTTGTATTCTAAACATATTTTATCTATTTTCCGTATATTACTTATAAAAAATTAAAAATTGTCCGAATAATTTAAATTTTAGAAAATTACAAAAAGATTATAGTGTAATGTAACAAGGACTGATTAAGGCATGAATTTGTTAAAGGTCCCATTTGGCATCAACATTAGAAGTTAATACTAGCGTTTCATTAGAAGTTAATACTAGCGTTTTGAAAGGACTATCCGATGGTAGCCTTTAGCGCTAGCATTTCCAGAATTAATCTACACCATTAAAATTTTATTCAAAACGCTAATGCCAATGGAAAACGCTGTTCCCAAACAATTTTTTATCCTATTATTTTTTGTCTGATTTTTTTATTGTTTGAATGAGTAGAAAATAAGAAGAAAAAAAATATTTTCTTTCCTTTGATTGGGGAAAAGTGCAAGAGAAAAAAATGGTGATGTAAAATGATATTTTTGTACAAAAGGATAAAATAGTTTTAAACATTTGAAAGGCAAAGAATTAATTTCAAATTTTTTCTCTTCTTTCCTTTTTTCTTTCTTTCAAATTTCTCGCTCTAAACGAATGATAAGAGTTTGGTTTCATTTTTTATTTTAGAGTAAATTCCATAATTGGTCCTTTATAAAAGAATGGTTTCCCTTTTTAGTCCTCTATTATCAAATATTACCCCAGTGATCCTTCTTTTGTAGGTATCTTTCCACAAATAGTCCTTTTTTGATCTTCAATCATGTTGGAGTTAATTTGAAGGCTAAAAGTGTAATTTCACAATGATAATATATCTCTTTGTCACATACATATCCAAAGGTTGTTCTGTTTGCGTCGTTTGTGAATTACATTCGCTTTCTACTACAACCGTAGTCTACAAATGTGGTCTTCCGCCGGAATCCTAGCCCACAATCATAGTCATTATTTTTGTGTTATCCGCTGAACCAATATCAAAACATGTCACTAGACATAATGTTGATGTCAAATTATATTTTTAGCCTTTAAATTAACACCCACATGGCGGAAGATCAAAAAAAGGACCATTTGTGGAAAGGCACCCTTACAAAAAGGATTACGAGAGTAATATTTGATAATAGAGGACTAAATATGGAAGACCAACGGAATTTATTCTTTATTTTACTGTGTGTTGTGCTGTGGACATTGTACCGCCATTCTACGCGTTGCATTTCCCCAACCGTTTCTTGTCACATCTATCTATCCCCAGTTTCTCCCTTCCTCTGCAACTGGATTTACTCTCTTTTCTTCCAGAGATTCACCGCCAATCGGGGAAATTCAGTTCATACGGTTTCTCGATTTCAATTGATTGAACAATTTCGAACCGGTTTAGGTTTCGGATTTTGATAGGAGAATTTCTTTCGGTATGAAGATGAAAGACGAGATTCCTGGATACGAGGGGGAAGATGAGGAGATGATGGACGAGATTGCGGCAGCGCCTAGTAAGTACGCGGTGGTTGTCGGCTATGCTCTCACTTCCAAAAAAACTAAGAGCTTTTTGCAGCCCAAGCTCGAACGTCTAGCTAGGTAATTTTCACTTTTTTTGTTTGTTTGTTCAATTTATTCCGTTGTTGAAAGGAATTTGATCATTTGTTACTCAAAGATGTGTTTTGCAATTCTGTTTGTGTGAGAGAACACATTCGATTGGTAGTGGTAACCTTGGGTGATATTTCAAATGCCATTTGTTCGTGTTAATTTGATACATTGATGGGTGGTTTATGAATGTATAAACTATTGTTAGTCTTTTTTATGTACTGATTTTGAGAAGACACTCGAATGATGAACTATTGGGGGAATTTTTAATATTTTGATTTCAATTTAGAGGGTAAGCCGGTAGCACCCGCATCTGTATCTGAATTAACATCTTGTGGAGTGTGGACAATGGTTTCAACATATGGGACCGTAATGTACACCTTCATTTTTCTAAGTACTAAAACACTATATGCCCTGATTCAGTGACAGAACTTAGCTTAAAAGTCCCCTACACACCTTTTCTTTGATCATGCTTAGGTGAAACCTACAAAAAGTAATGTAGATTACAGAAAGATATACGGATGAAAAAAAATCTACAGTAGGACAAGGAGGCAACAATTTACATGATTCAACCCTTGGGAGTGATTGAGTGAATGATGGATGTAGAAGATGAAACACTTGTTGTGGACTACTGTTGGGAATTCATCCGTGTCCCACACCCGATTAATACAACAAATACTACTAACATATAAAGAAATGTGAAGCACTATCCATTGGCTTAAGCTTTTGGTTAGAAAGTTGATTCGGACTTTATATGAGAAAATGATCAAATCTCTCACCTGACACTGCATCCTATTCATTTGGCCCACCCAACTTCTAATATGGTATCAGAGCCAAGTTCGGTTCGGGTTTGATTCGTCTTGGTATTCAACGAGCTAGCTATGAAGTGATTGAGATGCTAGATCCATTTATTCATCCAAGTAGTAATTAGACCAACCTAGTTACCACGGGGGTGGGGGGTGTTGGGAATTCATTTGTGTCCCACACCGGATTAGTATAACAAATACTGCTCCCATGTCCCATATAAAATAGAAGTGAAGCCCTATTCATTGGCTTAAGCTTTTGGTTAGAAAGTTGATCCGGATTTTATATGAGAAAGCGGTCAAATCTCACCCGACATTCCGCCGAGTTCACTCGGCCCATTGAAGTTCTAACAAGTACTAGATTTGTAAGCTACATAATGTAAGTTTTTTTTCTTTACTCTTTGTATCTGAGACCTGTTTTGGGGTCTTTGAAGTATCCCGGCCTGTGATAACTCTCGTTTGTATATGGTCTTCTATATACCTTTTCGGCATGTTTGATGTCACACCTTTTACGTACTAGTACAAATTACAATAGCGCAAAATAATTTTCAATCAAGAAACTTGCTCTCTCTCATGCACTGGAAATTCTATGAAAGGGCTAAGGAATGTATTACGGTATAATTTAGCTTCAATTTCATCACTACTTGCATTTTAAAGTTCAAGAAGTCTTCAATTTTATACTCCCTCCGTCCCAGAGTATTTGTCCACTTTCATTTTTACACACCATCCAATACACTTCTTTAATCCATTTTATCTTGTAATTTGTATATTAAAAAATTATAGAAATTATATATTAATAATCTATATGTTAAGATAAATCAAACAAGATCACACATGACTATATTTAGGCTTACATATTGAGAGAATTTGATGAGTCAAAGTGCTTAGATGAACAGTTCCAAAAGTCAAAAGTGGACGAATATAGCGGGACGGAGGGAGTAGTCACCAATTCACCATTTGCAACATACTTAATTATCAAGTTTCTAATATGAATTTGGAATTTCAAAAGTTGACTGCAGTAAATTTTTTGTTGGGCTGCTTTCATTCATACACGCTATTCAAATTTCTAAATTGGTACAAAGACTTAATTTATACGGAGTATGAAGTTTTAGGCACTAAATGCAACAATGCATTTAGGGTCTAATGGAAACATTTCTGTTTTCACAGAGGTAAAATTGATACATCTTGATCACCAGTAGTATATTAGTGTGTTTCTATGTTCTCATTGGGAATCACAAAAGTAACTTTCTTTCAACTCGTAGATTGAATGTCAACACCATGAACAGGAACAGAGATAAACTTTTTTTCAAGAAGAAAATTGGGATTGCATGACATTTAAGTGATCAGTAGACAGTGAAAAGTTAAATGTTTGTTTGTCACACTTTTGGAGTATCGTGAAAAACATTGTTTCTTCATTCACTCTTAGAATGCTATTGTGGATTCTCTTGATTGACCCCATTTCTACAATTTTGGACATAAGCTCCAAAATCCAAATAAACTTTGAATATATGGTTTGAAGATATGATTCACTTAGCTAAGTTTTTTCAGATTTCTTTCAATTCTTGTATCATTTAATTTGCACTAATAACTTAAGTTATACCGTCTCATCTACAATCAACCAAATTTTTCTGTTCTAAAATGCAGAAAGAAGGGAATACTATTTATTGCTATAGATGAAAGTAGACCTCTTTCTGAACAAGGTCCTTTTGATATAATGCTCCATAAGGTAAAGTTCATTTGAGATTTTTGAGTTTTTCCTATTTCTTTTTGTGTCTCCTAATTTAGGATTTTGATATTGCCAATCCTATGTTATTATTGCCACTCCGCCGAAATGTGTTATTCCTAAGAATAGCCTTTGTCTATGGTGCCATAAATTAGCAATAGCTCCAAATGTTTAACATAAATGGCCAAAGGAATGGAGTTGAATAGAAATTAGAAGAAAATAATTAAATATCCATTCTTTTTGACTTATTTCAAATGGAGTACCCTTCACTTCACATATGAAGCTATTTTTAATTGTATATGATAATTACAATTTTAATTATTTTTTCAATATTCCTCAGTTCTGAAAAACTTCATTTTTTTACTGTAGAATTCAAGAAAAGTGTTGAAAAGTGAAAAGTGTACGAGTCAAATTTGTTTAGAAAAGAGAAATTTTGTAGGCCACACATTCCTTACCTTTTGAGGAAAAAGTAGAAGTAATGTTTTTTAGGACATCCAAATAAGGAAAGTGTGAAGTTCTTTGTAGGAGAGAGTGACAACAACAACCCAGTTAGATCTCACGCAAGTAGGGTTTGCGGGTGTGTGTAGTTTGTACGTAGACTTACCCCTACTCAGAACTCAGAAGTAGGGAGACTGTTTCCGATAGATCCCTGGCTCAAGTAACACATATAGCACAAGAACACAAAAGCCACATAAAATTGAGAAAGTACATGGCACAGAAAGCCAACAACATCACAAATAAATTTCACACCTTTTTTCATTTCCCTTTATGGAAACGAAATGTGGCTCACAATATTCTTTCTCCTAAGCAAATTCTGACAACACATTTTTTTATTTATTTTTCAGCACTTCTTTGAATTCTGTGAAGTCATATGAAATTTATTGTGGGGCAGACGGAGTAAATAATTTATGTGTATATTGTCACTCATATGTTGATATAAATTGAGAAGCTGCACAGAAGATAATTGAGTGGATGAATATGCTTTTCCGGATAAGATGATTTTTTTTAAAGATAGAGGGAGTATGGTAAATTTTGGTAATTTTAGTAGTGTGGAGTGGCAATATCAATATAGGAGTGGCAATATCTAAATCCCTTAATTTATTCAATATAATATTATGTATCTGGGATAGAAAAAGATCTGAATGCAAATAATCATCCTCGTTGTCCCTGACCATTCTATGTTTTTTTTTGTTTCTTCTCCTTGTTGATGCAGTTAACAGGAAAGAAGTGGCAGAGTATTCTTGAGGTTGGTTCTCAGGATATAATTTTTTTTACTAAATACGCTACATCACACTTTTTTTAACCAGTTATGGATAGTTTTTTGGTTGTTAGGAAATATGGATGCCAACATTGTAGTATTGTACGGAGTAAGAAATTTGGTTGCAAGAAATTTTAATTTTTTTTTATGGCAAATAAACATGTATCCGCATAATTATGTGTTCTTTCTCACTTTGCTCTCAGGATTACAGGATGAAACATCCAGAGGTGACAGTACTTGATCCCCCCAGATGCAATAGAGCATCTGTATAGTCGTCAATCCATGCTTCAAGATGTTGCAGACTTGAAGATGTCAGATTCATATGGTAATAATGTTTTGGATACAAATTTATTTCTCTTTTCTTTGATTGCAAATAAATGTATTATGTGTTTTTCTTTATTTTCGTGCAGGAAAAGTTTGTGTTCCCCGACAATTGGTTATTGAGGATGATCCTTCCTCAATTCCAGCAGCTGTGAGTAATGCTCAACTGAGATTACCTCTTGGTATGGTTCTATTCTCTTTATCTTCATATGTTTTTGATTTGCATTACTTCAAATATTAATTCTAATATGGTTATGCACTTGTTGTGTACTTTGAATGCTTTGTTGTGTGCTTTGTTTGCTATGTGCTTTCTCTGCTTTTATGTCTTCTGTGCTCTTATATTGTCTGTGCTATTTGAGCTGGGGTCTCTTGGAAACAGCCTCCCTACTTTCGAGTAGGGGCATGGCCTACGTACACACACCCTCCTCAGACCCTACTTTTGTGGGATCCAGCTGGGTTGTTGTTGTATTACTTTGATTATTACTATGCTTGTTATTATTGATATTAATATTATTATTACTCTGTATTATTATTATTACGGAGTTTTAATTATAAAAGTAACTGTTGTTTCTCAGTTGCAAAGCCATTGGTTGCAAAATCGCATGAGTTATCACTTGCATATGATAAACTTTCCCTTCAGAAACTTGAACCACCCCTTGTGCTGCAAGAGTTTATAAACCATGGTATGTTTTGAAACTTCATTCAAACTCAGTTTGGCTTCAAAAAACTTTTTTTTTTCATTTCTTTTGCCATATGTTGTTATAGGTGGAGTCATGTTTAAGGTTTATATTGTTGGGGAAGCGATTAAGGTGGTTAGACGGTTTTCATTACCAGACGTTGGTAGACGCGAAGCATCAAAGAGTTGTGGGGTTTTCCGTTTTCCAAGGGTTTCCAGTGCAGCTGCATCTGCTGATGATGCTGAGGATTTAGACCCTTCGGTTGCCGGTGATCAATCCCTCTTATGCTCCATATATTTTCAAAATAGAAGAAGAACAAGAATTTTGGCAATAACATCTTTTTTCTTTGCTATATTTAATGTTATTATTGCAGAACTTCCTCCACGGCCGTTGCTTGAGAGACTTGCTAGGGAGCTTCGTCGTCGACTGGTATTCATCTATTATTATTATTATTATTATTATTATTATTATATTCTCCATTTAATTTTGTAGTTTGAGAATGGAGCAAATGTGCTTGATCTGTACACTATTTTTTTTGGTAATCATGATGCAGGGCCTGCGGCTCTTCAACCTAGATATTATTAGAGAACATGGAACCAAGGACCGCTACTATGTCATAGATATCAATTATTTTCCAGGTAATGAAGGATCAAACTTGTTTTTATACCCATACGCGAATTAGGGGTATTGATTTTTGAGGCAAGGTTTTTAACTCCTCCTCGGCGTGTTGCAGGATATGGGAAGATGCCGGAATATGAGCACATTTTTACAGATTTTCTCCTCAGTCTAGTGAAGCACAAGTAGTATATATATATATATATATATATATATATAGATATATATATATATATATATATATATATATATATATATATATATATATATATATATATATATATATATATATATATATATATATATATATATATATATATATATATAGGGGGGATGGAAAAAGGAAAGCAAATTGGAGTGGGCATTTTGGTCACTGCACGCCAAAGGGTATTATTATTGAAGCTGCCTGCACAATAAGCCACCCTGTTTCTGTTCTTTTGTTTTTTAAACCCATTTCCACCCACTCTTTCCATCTGCTATGCCCATTCCTTTCGTGGCAATGAATGGGTTTATGTATATTTTTCTGAACTTTGCACATTGACACTTTTTGAAGTAGCTGTGGGTTCACAAATTCGTTTTCTTTAAAACTGTGTTCGAGAGTGAAGGTGGGATATTCAGTTTTGTATATATCCTGTTCCACTGTCTCTTTTCTTGGTTTGGTAGTTTCTAGCTTCTTTTCGTTCGAAGCCGATCGACTCCAAGTGAACTGGAGTCGAACTTAGACCATAAGGTGTAGAGCATTTGTGGAATTTCGCTACGCCCATTTTCTGATGGCGAATTTTTTATAAACATTTTTTAATAATTATATATTTTTTTAATTCCACTTATTTTTTATCACATCAATGTAAATTTAATTTTAATGTTAATGAATAATTTATTTAATATTTTTATTTTATGTAAATTTTGATTTAAATAAATAAAAAATAAAAAAATTAGGTGCGAAGGTCAGGATCCACATCCCTGTCTAGTGATGACTGTGATGGGAAAGAAAAAAGTTGACATAACGCTTAGTGACCGGGCATGATGGGCAACACCACACTTACGAGCCTAAGGAAAACACACTATGGAGTATTTGTGAATCGATTTGAAGTATAAATCACTTAGTGCTCAAAATCAACAAAGAAGATGCTTGAAAGAAACTTAAGTTAGACAAATTTGCATTTCGTTTAGTTTAATAAAAAACAAGAAGGAACTTCATGTTTTTCTTGAAGGGTATACAAATTTAATGTCAGTATAAAGCGAGTATCATGTTGCAAGTATAATACTCTGTACTACTCAATGATAATACCAATTAACATTATTATTATTGTTGTTATTATTATTAATATTTTGAATGTTATTGACTCGATTAGAATGTAATATTTGTTGATACATTTTTCAATATAATAATATACAAAGAGTCAATACATCCGATGAGACTCAAACTTGGGTGAACATTAAAAATTGAAATGGTTAAAAATAGATTTTAATATTTTTCGTGTCAACTTTCGGGCTTATGTTAACCGTGGCAACTAAAAAAGGTAAGCAATACTTTTTGTTTCTTAAATTAATTGTCTCATTGCAAATTACGATAGTTTTAAAATTTAATTTTAAATTCAATTTGTTTGAATAATGGTATAAATTTCAAAATAAAACTTACTATGCATTAAAAACACTACATTAAACTTTGTACTTCATTTTAAATTAAAGTGTCCCTTGATTACTTATTGCATCGTAAGCATTATTCTTTTCTTTACTTAGAACATGTTTTTTATGGCTTGAACTCTTAACTACCAGTTTCTTACAGTTTTTTCATGTTTCTTCCAGTTTTTTCTAGTTTTTTCCAGTTTCTTCCAGTTCCTTCAAGTTTCTTCCCGTTTCTTCCAGTCCCTTCCAGTTTCATCCAACTTTTCTCATTTTTTTAAATTCTTTCTACTCCTCAACCAATTACTCTAAAAATGATATGTTTTAATGTGATTATTATTATTATTATTATTATTATTACAACTGTTATATTCATAACTATAGTTTATAAATTATTTTTTTCATCTCACTATTTTTGCGATTCACACTTATTATTATTTTTTCAGCTTTTTAATATGAATAAGACATTTTTTTTGTATATTAGTCTACATGATAAAATAGAATAACATCAATATGTTAAATTATACTAAAAAAATTATGGACAAAGTAGTTACATTAAATGTTTTATTAATATAACTTTTTATAAGACATCTCAGTTTTCCCTTTATTACTTAAAAATTACTCATTTTTCTAATTTTTATAAAAAAAAATTGTAAGTTAAAACAGCTTAGAGAAAAAGACTAAAATATGAGTAAAACATAAAAAATGTAAACAAAAAAGTTCTATGTCTTTATTCCAAAAATAGGAATTCAATGAAAATAGAATTTCAATCATGAAAGAAACAATATATTTGATTATGTGACATGTATGATATTTAAAATAAAATGTTTTAATATATAAATTATAATTACAAATATATTATTTATAATAAATACTGAATAAATAAATTGAGGTGCAATATAACTATAAAGACTTATTAAAATTTAATATTTTTATATTTATGCTAACTTTATATTATATTATTTTTTGCAAAAGTAGTTTTTTGTATTTAAAAAATAACAATACTTTTTTTATATCTTAAAGGCATTGACTAAGATAACGTGATGATGATTATGATGATGATGATGATAATGATAATGATGATGATGATTATGATGATGATAATAATAATAATAATAATAATAATAATAATTTATAACAACAAGAATTTAAAATAAAAAATTTTAAAGTTTTTTTACGTTTTTCAATTTTTTTAAGTTTTTCCAGTTTCTTCCAGTTCACCGTTCCTTCCAATTCCTTCCAGTTTCTTCCCGTCCCTTCCAATTCCTTCCAGTCTCTTCCAGTTTTTTCCAGTTTTTTCCAGTTTTTCCAGTTCCTTCCAGTTTCTTTCAGTTTTTTCCAGTTCCTTCAAGTTTTTTTCAATTCCTTCCAACATCCAGCCCTTTTTTACAGTCCTAAAGAACAGGCCCTTAATTTCATTAGGCATTCCGGATGGAGGCCGAGGCTATATTATATTTAATGAGATGAAAAACCAAGCTTATGTTAATTGCATGCGTGAATATAAAGTCAATTCAATAGCACAAAAGAAGCATACATTGGCATAATTTAAGGACGTTATTTGTACGGAAAAAACTAAGCCAATAATACGAAGTATATGTGCAAATAAAGTTAACATTGACAATTTATTTTGGTTTTTTTTTATATCTAAATATCGAACAAAGATAAGTTATACACTCGACTAGTCAACATGATGAGAAAAGTTAGTCTATAGTTGAAAAATCTTGTCAATAAAGTTCATACTCCGTAAATTGAAATAATTTTTGCCCAAGGGTAAATTATGTTACAGGCCTCTTAATATACCAAAACTGCAAGAGTTCTTTGGTAACCTCAATTTTTGTTTACTACCCAAAAACCAAATGTTAACTTATTTATTTGCATTAACTGTTTTGGTTGATCATTACAAAAACCCTTTTTTTAAATTTTTTTTTGGCATCAACCCATATCTACACTCATTTTTTTAATTGTCGTGATAGTGTCCAATATATAGGTGGTGTTTACGTAAAAGAAATGTACTCTCAAGCTTTATTTGAACCATTTGACGGTTCCTACCCTCGGTAAATCCCCGCCCCGATCCGAACACACCCCCACCCCCTTCAACTACACCCCACAAGTTGATTTTGACTTTGGAGTCAAAATTTGACTCCAAAGTCAAAATCAACTTGTGGGGTGCAATTGAAGGGGGTGGGGGGTGTGTTTGGGTCGGGATGGGGTGGTGAGGTTTACCGGGAGGTTAGGGGGGTAGGAACCGTCAATTTTACGAACGAGGCACCGGACCGCCTCCGGGTGATCCCATGACATTGGTTCCCAATGTCATTGGAACCTTGGTGTTTGATTTCATACTACTAAAAAATTAAGAAAAAAAATTCAATAGTGAAAATTTATTAAGAAAAATGAAAAGAAATATTTACAATATGCTCCCATTGTCCAAAAATTATCTTCCGATTATGTGTTATAATATTTGACTGAAGTTATTTTCAAATCATTTTATATGAAAAATATTATAAAATTTAAAAATAAAAATTATATATTTAAAAAGTACATCAAAAGAAATACAAAACTAAAAGTTACATAACTATATTATTCAATCAAATCGGCAATGAAAATAAGTTAACAAAATAAATAAAATTTGACCTTATTAGTAGTGAACGAGATGATAATTCGTGAACAAAGGGAATATCTTTTATTTTTGAATCGGACACACTACACAAGAATTTTCAAGTATATTCTCCTTATAAGCAAAACAACATGAAAAAATACAACAGACAAGAATTTTTCTTACTAGTTACTACAATAAACATTCTTTTAGAGTCCTTCCCCAAAAAAAGAAAATTTGTGTAGAAAACCATATTTAAAAAATAAAAAAATGAAACAGTTAGAGGAGGACGCATACATGTTGCATGTGTTTACAAACATTATTTTGAATTTCGCACCAAATTTGAAGTTTTTGATATGTTGCTTAGGTCATCGGATAAGCACACCTGGATCCACGGTGGTTCCAATGAAGCAATCCTGGCAGCCCACGTGTCGCGTCTCATTCTCTGCGCCCGCACACACCCTATTTCTTCCTCATCCAACGGCCCAAAATAATTCCCCACCGCAACTGATCATTACATCTCGGGCCTATTGGTTAACAAAAACAGCCACAACCAGACAAAGCGATGGGCCCGAAGCTGTGATTTCACGTGGGCCTAACAGGGGCACCGGCGTCATTTCACCCGAACAACCCGGGGCAGTCTTGACATTTCACGTGCTCCCCAACAGAAACTCCCGCTGGCATAAAATCAATTCCAGGCTGTTCCCAGCTGTAGTCCAAACGCACGCACTGTGGATTTTTCTGTTTTCTCATTTTTTATTTTATTTTTTACTCAAACTGATTCTCCTCCTCTCCCAATAAAGAAATAAATAAATAAAAATATCTTTAATTACTTACCAAAATAAAATATGGAAACACAGTCCGAAGAGAAAAGGAGAAGAATCTGTTTGCTCTCTTACATTTCCCCTCCCTCTGTAAGAGAGTGAGCGAAAACGATGGAGAAGACGATGGATGATGGCGTCATTCATTAGCAGGCCTGTTTTTGGGTTGGAATTGGAATTCTGAGGGTTTTTTTTAACTGGGTTGAGTTTTTCTTTCGCCGGAGGTAATTTAATGGATCCCTGTCCTTTTGTGCGGCTCACTGTGGGGAATCTGGCGCTTAAGATTCCGGTGGCGACCAAGCCTGCTCGCACGGCGGTGCATCCTTCGTCGTCTCCTTGCTTTTGTAAAGTAAGGCTGAAGGGTTTTGCCCTCCAGACTGCCGTCGTGCCGTACATTCTGCCGGATAACCAGTTCCCCGACGGCCAGGTCCAGTCTCTTGCGGCGAGCTTCCATTTGAGCAAGTCCGATCTCGAGAAGCTCGCGGCCAAGTCGCTTTTCGGAGGGAAATTGCACATGAAAATCTCGATCTACACTGGCCGGAGGGGAACGAGCTGCGGCGTCGACTCCGGGAGGCTGTTGGGGAAGGTGTACGTCCCGCTGGATCTCACGGGGGCGGAGACCAGAGCCATTGTTTTCCACAGTGGTTGGACTACCGTCGGGAAGGATTACAAAAACTCGGCCGCCCAATTTCACATGAATGTCAAGGCCGAACCAGACCCGCGATTCGTCTTTCAATTCGACGGCGAGCCGGAATGCAGCCCGCAGGTGTTCCAAATCCAAGGCAACATTCGTCAGCCGGTTTTCACCTGCAAATTCAGCTTCCGCTCCTCCGCCGACCGGAATCAACGCTCCAGGTTCGTCGTCCTTTTCGGTTCAATTCTTTACTTTTATTAGATTTGATATATTCTCTGTTACACATTATATTGTTTGCATTGTACGGATATATCAACTTTCTCTGCTTTTACAGACCAATGGCGATGGAGCAAAGTGGTTCGAGAGGGTGGTTAAGTTCGTTCGGGAGCGAGAGGGAGCGGCCGGGTAAGGAGCGGAAAGGATGGTCAATCACGGTTCACGACCTCTCCGGTTCACCGGTTGCGGCAGCGTCAATGGTGACTCCATTCGTTGCCTCCCCCGGTTCGGACCGAGTCAGCCGGTCAAATCCCGGATCTTGGCTGATTCTGCGGCCTGGAGACGGCACCTGGAAGCCCTGGGGCCGTTTAGAGGCATGGCGGGAGCGGGGATCTGCGGACGGACTCGGATACCGGTTCGAGCTGATCCCAGACTCGGCGGCATCCGGGATCGTTCTCTCCGAGTCGACGCTGAGTTGCAGCAAAGGCGGGCGGTTCATGATCGACCTGGCTTCGTCCGCGAACGGGTCAAGGACGCCGAAGAGCTCGGCGTCGCCGGGCTGCAGCCCGAGGGGCAGCGGGGATTACGGGAAGGGCACGTGGCCGTACTACTACAGAGGGTTCGTCATGTCGGCGAGCGTGGAAGGAGAGGGCGCCGGAAGAGGGAAAAGCGGGAAGCCGACGAGCGTGGAGGTGAGCGCGCAGCACGTGAGCTGCACGGAGGACGCCGCGGCTTTCGTGGCTTTGTCGGCGGCGATTGATCTCAGCATGGACGCCTGCAAGCTTTTTTCTCAAAAGCTCCGCAAAGAGCTCTGCCCATCTCAAGATTTACTCTCTTGATTTTACCTCTTTTTTTTTATTTTTACGTAATCGATTATTTTAAGGTCTGTTTGGTTGGATGTTTGTTAATGGGTGGTAAAAAAAAAGTAGGCGATGGTTGTTGGAGTATGTCGCGGCATGTTTGGCTAACAGAAGAGGGGGGGTAATTTTTAACAGGGAGGTGGTTTGTACAGTGGAGAGGGTGAATTTTTAATTTACTACTGAGTGACACACAGACGGGGGGTGGGCACGCTCTGTCTAGCTTTTTAAAATTAGACTAGGGGTGTGTTTGGATCCTGTAATTTCATTTTGGACTGCTACCTGTGGCTCTGTTTCATGTCAATTGTCAAATTGTTTTGGGTTTTCCCTTTGTCAATCTGTCATTATTTACTGTACTATCTGCTCTATGTTTTTACTAGGATGTGTTTGGTTGCTTGGAAATGGAGGGAACTTTCATCTTTGGCAGAATCATTTGTTTTAGTTTTCACTGTAATTTAAACATGTTCTTTTTGTCTGGCAAAAGATTTTTTGTTTTGATTTTGGAAACAAGAATTTCTTTTTGCAAATTATATCAGGCCTTTGCATGTTTTGATCAACAAAATATATGTGTTATATAGAACATATAATTACATAGTTATATTAGGCCTTTGTGTAATTATTTGGTTCTCTAGTTCTATAGACTACATTTGTATCAAAAAGCAATGCTTTCTTAAGAAAGAGTAAAGCCAAGTCTCAATTTTTTTGTACATTTTAGTTGATATAATACTCTTTACCATTAGAGGGGAGTCACGGAGGTTGCTTTGTTTTCTGATTGTTCGTTGCTCATTCAGGCCTTAAACAAGAGAGAGACAAGCTAAAGATCGTTCTTATCTGGGAATTATTGAGAGCGAGTGTAGGCTCTTGGCCTCTTATTTTTCACAGGTTCATTTTTGTTACTTTTCCAGGCGTTTTAATTCTATTACGCATGTTTTGACTAAGAACTCTGAGGACGGAGGCAACATTTGGCCGTCCAATCCGTCTGCTTGTATTTCGCACTTAATTCATTAATGGCATGTTTTGCTTTCCCTAAAAAAAATACTCTTTACAATTAAAAGTTATTTTTGAAGTTATATATAATGCTCTATATAAAGTTAACAACCGTTCACACATGAGTTTGACAATTTGTTGTTCTAAATATTGTCTTCAATATTTTTAATATTTTGAAACTCTAGATAATTATTTTTATTTTAGTTGTCTGTGACCAAGCTTGAAGTTGAGCCAAATCTAGTACAGAAAAACCATTTATGTGTTGGGAGTTTGGGGGTTTCCACACTAGATGTTTAAATCAAACATTACCTCAATATAAAGAAAGATGAAACATTATCCATTAGCTTAAACTTTTGGATAGAAATTTTATCCGGACTTTATATGAGTTAGTGATCAAATATCACCCAACACTCCGTCCAGTTCACTTGCGCCACCGAAAATTCAACATAATGCAACCTTTTTAAATATTCGAGTGTCATTGGTGTAATTTTTAAAACTCATAAGTTATCAAAGCAATTTTTTTAAAGTCAAGGATAAAATACACAGAAAACTCATATGTTTGGTAACCATATGATCATAGAAGTGATAAATGAAATGAAAAATTATACAGTTTGAAACCCATGATTATTTGATTGTATAGTAGAAAATAAACAGTAATTATTAAAAAATGACTGCCTGCTATTCTTCAATATAATGGTGATTAATTATGTACTCTGCTGGTCATCCTTCTCCAACTGCTCTGCTTCAACCTTCCCCTGTCTTGTTCTGCTCATCATCATCTACTCCTTCAGTCTTCTCCTGCACCTTCCTTTCTTCCTCCTCCTCCTCATCATCATCAATCTCATCATGTTCCACTTCATCATCATCATCATCATCTTCTTCTGCAGGCTTATGATATGCTCCTCCTCCATCCAATATGTTTTGACTTGGGACTCTTCTTCACCATCAACCCCTTCCTCCCAAACTTGAGCATTAGTACATGGTGAAGGCTGCTGCTGCTTTCTCTCTGGATTCCTCCCTCATGAATCATGATCAGCCGCAACTAATAAGAATGATACCTTGTTATCATTATTGCTCTGATGAGAGATCATCATCATCACTTCATAAAGCAGCCATATGGACAAGGCAAGACACATATCTGAAATGATAAGTGCTTGCTAAGTGAATCAGTGAGTGAGCTAAGTGAGATATGCGGTTCCAGCTAGGGGTGGAGTCGGTTCGTGGTTTGATGGTGTCGGTGGGTGATATATATATATTCCCCCATGTGAAGAAGATGGATGGGTGTATAAAAATACTACGTATGTATAATAAACACGGTTCGCATTGATGGTTAATTTATGGCACCAATGAAAGAGCGACATGTTTGTAGACAAATTGGGCCTGTTTGGGAATAGCGTTAGAGATTAGCGTTAGCGTTTTGGATAAAATTTTAACGGTGCAGATTACTTTGAAAACGCTAACGCTAAACGCTGCCCGTAGATAGCCTTTTCAAAACGTTAACGCTAATCGCTAACGCTATTCCCAAACAGGCCCAAAGGAAAAAGGTATTATTAATCTTGGTTGAAGATTTGGGCGAGAAGTTAAAGCAACAAAGCTGCATTATTACTATTTCATTACTACCCTTAACTACTCACAAACTACAAAATCACAGACAACACCTATCTTTCAGCAACCGACCACTTTTCTGGTGTTTATGGCCGAACCAAACCATACTCATCTTCAACACTAGCTAGAAAGGTGACTGCAGGTCCGTTCCTGACTGGTCATAGACAAATGATGCTTAAAATGAAAACGTATAGAGATCTGTTAGACAGTAGTCCTATTCCTAGTTGTATTTGTATTGTCTCTCTATATATACATTACCATGTACCCTATTGTAAGGTGTGAAATACAATTATTCAGTTGTGTCAATATGGTATCGGAGCATAGGTTCCAAAAACCCTAAAATCTCGGTGGCTTCATTGCCGCCCCCTTCCCATCAATTTTTTCTTCTTCCTCTTGATTCTTCATCATGGCAAAAGGTACCCATGATCCGTTTGATACCTTACCTGGGGGCCTAAAACTCTTTCTTCGCAATCTTCATGCCTTGATTCCTACCAAATTGGAGGATCACAATTATCCTGCCTGGTCGTCCACAGTCCGGGCCACGCTTGTTGCTCATCGGTTGTTGGAATTTGTTGATGGTACTGCGCAGCCACCGCCTCCCACAATTGTCGACGAAAAGGCTCCAGCGGCTGCCGATGGAGTTCCGGTTCTCAAACCGAATCCGGCTTATGAGCAGTGGACTATTCTTGACGCTCAACTCCGTGCTGCTCTTCTTGTCACACTATCTCCCTCAGTTCAGAATCTTGTTCATCTATGCCCTACTGCTGCTGCCATCTGGGATCACCTTCATCAACGGTATAATTCTCTTTCTCGCACGCATATCTTCCAACTCAAAGAGCAACTTCACAATTTACGTAAGGGAGAATTGTCTATGCAAGCATATCTTGACGAGGCTCTCAAAATTGTCACTGCACTTTCTCTTGCACGAGAGCCTGTCCCCGAACAAGATCTTATTCTCAATGTCCTACGTGGTCTTCCCTCGGAATATGCATCCCTCAAACAAAATGTTCGAACAAACATTACTGATCTCACGTTCAACAAGGTCTCGTCATGGCTTCTTTCTGAAGAGCTCAATGTTCAACTAGAACACAAACTACAGATTGGTACCCCCTCCACGTCCAACACAGATGTTCATACCGCTCTCTATACTCATAATCGTGGAGGAGGATCACGTGGGCGTGGGCGAGGACGACTGCCCAGTTTCTGGGGAGGACGCATCAGTGGTAATGGGGGCCGAACCTCTTCTGACTGTAACATTGGCCGAGGTCGCAGCAGTGGTCAGTGGAATCCTTTACTTATTTGTCAAATTTGTGGCAGGTCTAATCATGGAGCGTGGCAGTGTTGGGATCGTTATAATGAAGATGTCAATGGCCCTTCTCAACGAACGAACAATCAAGCCTTGTACACTGTATCCCCTACAGACTCTAATCAGTATTGGCACTTAGACTCAGGTGCAAGTACTCATGTTACGTCTGATTTATCAAGACTCCAAAATCCTATTCCTTATCACGGTCAAAATTCTGTTTTCACTGCTGGGGGACAATCCCTTCCGATTTCACATGTTGGCTCAGGTGTCCACTCCCACAGGTACTTTTACCATATCAAACCTCCTTCATGTTCCCCATTTAAAAACCCACCTCTTATCTGTCCATAAATTTACCAAAGAAAATAACTGCTCTCTTATTTTTAATTCAAAGGAATTTATGATCCTAGACAACCATACCAACCAAGTGACATACAGAGGCCCATGTGAGCAGGGACTGTACACCTTACCCGCCACTTCTTCATCTTCGTCCACCGCGTATGCTGCAGCTCCGCTGATGACTCGTGCTTTGAAGACCACAACTCATCAGTGGCACTGTCGGCTTGGTCATCCATCTCTTGAAGTTACAAAATCTTTACTCTCTCAGTTAGGTTTTAATGTAGTGCCAAGTGCCTTTCATTGTGATTCATGTTGTATGTCAAAGTCTCATAAATTATCTTTTCCATTATCCACTTCTGTTACTACTGCTCCTTTTCAATTAATACATTCTGATGTTTGGGGTCCTACTTCTGTCTCTTCATTTGGTGGCTATCATTTTTATATCAATTTTGTGGATGATTTTACTAAATATTGTTGGATTTATCCACTTAAACATAAATCTGATGCCTTTAATGCTTTTCAAAGTTTTCAATCCATGATAAAAACTCAGTTTGGTCAGCCACTCAAACTCATTCGAACTGATAATGGTCGTGAATATTGCAACCAGAAATTTGGTCTCTTTTTACAAAGCTTAGGAATTCTCCACCAAAAGTCATGTCCATATACTCCTGAACAAAATGGGGTTGCTGAACGCAAACATAGACATCTCATTGAGACTCTTGTCATGCTTCTTTACACCTCTTCCCTTCCCACGACCTTTTGGGTAGAGGTTCTTGCCACTGCAAACTATCTTATTAATCGCATGCCCAAGCGTTCCCTCCGTTACAAAAACCCTAAAATCTCGTTGTGTCAATAAGATCAAAAGAGGATGACCAACCAGGTCACTCGAAGGAAGGTAGCTTGTCATCTGTTTGGAGGTCATATTTGATATCCCCATCGGAATTTGGAGGTCATCAGATTCATCCATCCACCATGTCATCTTCACGAGTTGAAGTAGAATTAAAGGTCTCTTATATATATTGTCTATCCCGAATTGATAGCTTGATTGACAGAAACGTACTTAGAAGCTTGGTTTCCATATTTATATATTGATTGACGCTAGATAGATCAGCGGCCCAGCAGTGGCCAATTACCACTTCTTCCGTTGGCCAATTACATTTCCCACAAGATCGGCCGTAAACACAAATTTCAAGAGGAACACATAATGCAATCTTCCGTTGGCTAAAAGTTCAAATTCCTATTAAAATCATCTCTAATCATTTACACTAAACTCAAAATACAACAATTCCTCTCCAATATTTAATACTCCAAATTCAAACTCATCAAATCACAACATGTTTATTTTATCACTTATTTTTGTACTCCCTCCGTCCCCCATAGATCTTCCTAATAGCCCTTTTTCTTTGTCCACAATAGATCTTCTCATTTCATTTTTTAACAATTAAAATACTACAACTACCCTCACTTACTTTATTTATTACACCTCACCCATCTCATTTAATACACTCCACCCATTTTTTCATTAAGGGTATTATGGTAAACTTTCACCTTTTTTCAACTTTCCTTAAAAACCACCAAAAGTCAAAATGAGAACATCTTAGGAGGACGGAGGGAGTAATGTTTAAATTAAAGAAAACCTTTGTTGATGGAAAAGACATTGAACTAAATAAAAATAAAAGCCCCGGTTGCGTTCTTCCGTTGACACTCAACAACGGTGACACTAGCGGTGCCAATACGTTTATGAGAACTTCCAGTGCTCCATTTGGAAAAATAAACGACTCAAAAATTTAATTTGGTTAAGTCGCCAATGCAAGACGCCAACTGCAACCTACTCCCAGAGGCAACTAGGAGGATTTTATTTCTTTTGTTGCATACCAAAGATTACAAGCAGATAAGCATCTCTTATATAGAGAAAACAATGGAGACAATGAAGAAGCCAGAGCCACAAAGTAGCTTCCAGTTGGTCTCTTCCCTGGCTTCCTGCCAATATCTTGTTTGGTTCCACCTAACTTTCTGGTTTCACACTCAACAATGTCTTGTTTAGTTTAGAGGACGATTGGAGAAGCACTCCAAAAGTAAAAGAATTGCAGGTCAATTGGAGATGGTCTAAGTATATATGAATCGCTGCATGCTGGGTGCCGGGTTCTTCCACCTCCACCTCCGGAGTATATATGGGGAGACCCAAACCCTCACAATTAGCTCCAAAGCAACAACAGGGGAACTAACACACCTTTTAAAAAAGGAAAGTATAGAGGAAGAAAGACTCTATATAGTCAAAGAAAATGATTAATTCATTATGGAGGAATTAATAATATTTTGATGTATGACTACTCTTTCATTATGATTTTTTAATATATGGAAAACTAAATGGAGTTGGGTACATTTTTTGTTTCTATATTTATTCATTTTTAAGATACAACAGTAAATTCATATGCCCCTTCGCCTGATATTGAGGAGGCTTAATTTGCCCCGGCACCTTTGGTCGACATAAACTCTTTGGTTGGGCATTATACTTTGTGACCAAACAAATCGTAAGCATGTTATTTGTGTTAGTTGGTGCTATTTCGACTTAGTTGGGGTTGTAGCATCCTACCCGTCATTAAAAGTGCTAACGTGAGTGAAAGAGAAGACTCTGCATATCTACAAAGACATTACGTGACTACAAGTCTATGGCTGCGTGGATAGCATGCCTTGGGAGGAAAGCATCCGAGCTCATCCTGTTCTCTTAGGACGCTACTCCAATCTCATCAAGTCCAATGAGGACTCCACTAGGGTTAGCAAGTCTCTCCTATATATATACAAGCTTCGACGCATCAAAAGTGCAGAGAGAGAGAGAGCGAATTGCAAAATACTGTGAAAATCAAGGAAGTATTACGCAACGCTCATCTAGTGCAACTCAGATGAGGAAGTGCATATGAATAACCAAGTCTTAATATCCTTGCTGCAGATTCGAAGCTCTGTAATGAATAAGAAGTACTAGATGTCCAGCTGTTGATCTATGTAGCGTTGGAGAAGAGCTGATAGCATGTCCATAAACGGAGTTATCAAAGTTGGTGTAACTTTCCGTAGAAGGTGAGACAAACAGAATTTATCGTCAAGTCATCCGTAAGTAGATTAAGTCAATACACTAGATAGAATTTGTGATTGAAGGTGTAATGTTTATGATGATTTAGTGGAAGATTTGTGATACGTACGTGGGCCCGCACATGTAGGAGAGTTACTCCGAACTGCGTAAACAACTCTTGTGTTTTATTTACTGCTTATATGTTGCTTTCTGCGTATGTGTCAATGACTGAGAAAGCGTGGTAGCACTTTGTTTGTTTTTTGTTCTTATTGTCGTGCTACAGCAGTTTCTGTAGCAGTATATTTGTTTGTTGAACACTTGAACCTGTTTGCTTAGATTGTTGTGCCCTTTATAAAGTTCAAGGTGTTTGTGACTCAAATCTTTTCTCTTTTTTTCCAACACTTTCCGCCATACTACTCCGTATTTTTTTGTAAGTTTCGTGCCTAATAAATGTGGACTATAAGACTGTCTATTATTGGGAGCGCCCCCAAGGCGTGGACTACCAGCCTCATGCCCCCATTTTTCGGATGTCATACTAGGCGTGAAGGGGCGTTGCCTCTTTGGCTGTGGTAGTCGTTCCGCCGTGGTTACCTTCTTCCACGTTTTTTTTAATTATTTTTTTCAATAATTAAAATTTAACTCATTTTCACCTCAATCAATCAAAATAATAATATACTTTTATATCCCATCACTTTTCGATCACTCCCCCCTTTCCAGCTACATTGCACATATTTTTTTACTCTGCTTACATAGTGCATGCGTGACACTTAATCAAACCTTGTCAAGCTCATCATAACACATGGTCTAAATGATATGATAATGAATTAGTTATTTTATATATTAATTAGTATTCTTTAAGCGTATGAATCTTGTATGAATTGTATTGAGATAGAGAATAACTTCGAGCGTCTTCGAGCTCCAAGAAAGGAGTGCAAAAAGTTTCGGGCTCCAAGAAAAGAGAGACGAGACATTAGGATTTTGATATTCTTTAATATATAGAGAGAGTAAAACCATGTTAGGTGACTTAATGATATAGCTAATCTATTATCATATCACTAAATTGGGACAAGGAGAGTAAAAAAACAAGTGGGACGCATGTCTCATGCAGAAACCGCATAGGTGGGTGAAATTGAAATGTTCAACATCTGGTGTGTTTAGCTAATGCAACTATAACGTGCGTGGGGTAACCCCTCAACATCTCACACTAATATAAAAAAAAAACCATAAAAATCTTTTGCAAGATACGGAAAATGGTAGGGAAGGGAAGGGACTCAGCTTTTGCAGTTTGCCCTGACAATTGGCCTTCAATTATTCATATACTGTTCTTCATTTTACCCAGTTTTGCTCCCCCCTCTCTCTCTCTCTTCATTTACCCCTTCTTGTACAATCCCCTTCACACATTTGAGTCCGTAAAAACAATGTTTGACAATTTCCATTTAAACCAAATACACTCACTACTTTGGATGTTAGTCAACAATAGATGTCAAATAATGATACCTAAATACAAGTAGTCGAAAAATTTTAAGCATTGAAAATGTCACACTTCCATACAAATCTTAATCATCAACTTTTTGGAAATTGTTTTTTGTTACATATACTAAAAATAGAGTGGTTGAGAATAAATTTTATGTCTAAGCGATACGTCAAAAAGAGTCACAATTCTCAATAAAAGAAAACCGAAACGAGAAACAATAAATACGCATTATGACTACTTTAAAAAAAACATTTAAAGATAACAACAAACGCACATAGGGAAAACCAGTAAACATGACCGCCACAAATTCCTAGGGAAAGATAATGCGGAACGCTTCTTTGTCCGTTTCATAGGAGACTAAGGCTGTGACTGTCCCTAATTAAAATCCTAGATCAACAAAAAACACAATGCCTGCCACACATGGATGGAGTTTGAGAGGACAAGCTTTGGTCCCAACTTAACAAACATACCACGATCTCAATTACAGTATTGTTAATTCTGCAATTTTTATTATTACTATCAAGGCCAGAATTTGATCATCTAACTAACTAATTGGGGATGAAGAGGAGCTGGCAATCAGATCTGTTCATCTACATACAGTATCCAATCTGGGGATTCATCTAACGGTTCCAGATTTGGATATCATACATACACACACACATGACAAAATTATATAGACAGATGAATTGAAGAAACTCTTTCTTTTTTTTCTTCTTCATTCATGTGACAAAAAGACAGAATAGTAAGAGGAACGAGGTTTCTTTCCTTTGGTTCATGATTCTGGGCAGGTGCAGGTTGAATGTGTGTGTGTGTGTGTGTGTCAAGGGTTGAAGATGAGGTCGCCGCATTTACACTTCCAGCACATGGGTTTGTAATTTGAGAGGTAATCCTCTCTGGAAAAGGCCACATTCCTGGGCAAATCTCGACTCCTGATTGTCGGTTGGCGTTTGAGGTTGGGAACGACGGGGACTTGAACCGCTTCACAATGGCCACAATTTCTGCACTTGCTCTCGCATCTCGGTGGCCTTGACCCTATCAACACTCTTCTCCCCTGTTTTTTTGTTCATTCTGACATTAATTCAAAAGCCAAAACAAAACTAAAACTTACAATTTAGGAGTAATCATAAGAGGATTTGGAGCCTGACCTGAGATGTGGTGTCTTCCTTGTGCTCTGTTTGATGTTGCTTTTCGAGAACTATTACTCTGCCTGGAAAGTGAAGAAAACAGGGGAGAGTGAGTCAAAAAGAAAGAGATTCATTAATGACCTGCGGCAGGAAAACGAAAGATGAGATTTTGAGAAGGACCCAGTTACCTTGAGCGCAGAAACTATAATGGGTGAAGATTGAAACAGAGAAAAGGAGAAGGAATAAGAGCGGGCGTTGATTTCCATGGCGGGACGACATGCAGTGGCGGGCGGCCATGGGAGAAAGGAAAGCTGGAATTGGAAGGAAGAAGGTGCAGCGCAGATGAGAGGGCGAGTTTGGAATAATAACAATGGAGTGAAAGATTTGAGAGGGGAAGAAAAGAAGGAAAAGAAAGATGAACCAAAGGGCTGAGGAAATCGGGGGGGTGGCTGTGTGAAGTCCCTTCAGGGTTCGTGCTCCATCGCTACTGTTTGCAGCGACGAAAACGGAACAATTAATGTCTTGTTGCAGATCGAAAAGATGTTGAGTGAAGAAAGGGAGTTTAGATTGCCCCTGAAAAAGAGAGTGAGGGAGATAGAGAGAGAAGGACGACCTCTAAAACCTCGTACGTTGAGCCACTATTACTGCAAAGACCATGCTACACTTACACCAAAAAATATACCCTATTTGTACACCAGAAGTTTGTACAAACATTTCGATGGTTACACCGACACAAGTGTTGGTGCGTTGATAAAAATTCACACGGACACAAATGTTAGTGTGTTTAACAAAAATTAGTTTTACACCAACACAAAGTGTTGGTGCAAAACTGCGGGGTAGAAATTGGAGTACAGACTTTGGGATACACATAGCATAATCCTTACTGCAATGCCCCAAAAATCAGATAATTTAAATTTAATAAAAGTATTAAAAATTACTCCCCAAAACTGCATTTTTTAATGCCACTTTGATATCATAATTTGTCATAGACAAACATGCACAAACAATTAATAATTATATTTTTAATAAAAAATTAGTCTATACTCCGCATATGTTTGTGAGAAATTATGATGTCCGTAAATGTTGCGGAGTTAGTAAACACAATGGGAGTCAATGGGTAAGACTCGAGTTTGATTTTTTGATACTGTGTTGGGAGACAACTATGCTAAGCATAAAGATTCTGCAAATATCAAGTTTAGGTTTCACTCTTTGTCACCAATCTACGACCAAATTTCAATTTACCTCCTAGCCCTGACTGTCTGGTCGGGTCTGAGAAATTAATCAAATTATGATGTTAAAATAGTACAAAAAATTGCGGTTCCTTATTTTTTCAATAATAAAATGTACTCCATAAAACTTAATCCTTTCGCCTCAAATTAATTTATATTTTCGAATAACATACATTTTTTTTAAATTTTATTATTTGTAAATTGATATCAAAATAAAAAGTATATATACTAATTTATACTTACTCCATCCCACAATATTTTTCTGGTTTGATTTTTAAAAGATTTAAATAGAGTGTATTTTGGTGTTGACTTTTTAAAAATATTCTTGTATGTGATAGGTAAAGTAGATGTGATAAGTAGATTAATAGTAAAAAAAGTGTGATGTGATAGTATGTTAAGAATTAATATGGGTAAAAACTTTTTAAAGAAAATGAGAAAAATTGTTTGGAATAGATAAAAAAGAAAGAAAAAAGGTTTTGTGGAATGGAAGAAGTATATATATCATATCAAAACGTGTACTCCGTATAAAATAAGATGTAACAAATATTTTATTTCAGTCATTCACCAATAAAAATATTAAGGTAAACAAAAGTAATCAAAAACTTTGTTAAGAGTATCTTACATCGGAAAAGTGTGAGGAAAATAATTGATACATAAGCTCTCGAGTTGAACTAACTAATCGATTGGATTCAATCTTTTATTGTGGTTCAGCCCAAGTGTTTTATAGCCTAATCCAGTTGTCCATACTCATCCTAAATTCTATCAAACTTAAATACTTTCTCCGTCCCGGAGTATTCGTCCAGTTTTGACTTTTGGAACTGTTCATCTAAGCACTTTGACTCATCAAATTCTCTCAAATATAGTCATGTGTGATCTTGTTTGATTTGTCTTAACATATACTTCCTCCGTTCTCAAAAACACTTTCTCTTTCATTTTTGTGTCACTTCCAAGTAACACTTTCTCTTTCTATTAAAAAGCTACTTTTACCCTTACTTTTTCATACCCTATCTATCACATCATACGTTTTCTCTAATAATCAATCCATCACATCTTACTTTTACCGATCACATCAGGGGCAAAATTGGAAGTCAACTATAATTTTACATTTCCTTAATTTGCCTTATTTTCAAAGTGGGAAGGGTTTCCAAACCGAGGGAGTAGATTATTAATATATAATTTCTATAATTTTTTAATATACAAATTACAAGATAAAATGGATTAAATAAGTGTATTGGATAGTGTATAAAAATGAAAGTGGACAAATACTCTGGGACGGAAATAGTAATAATTACTAGTACAAATTATTTTGGAGCAAAGGGAAGGAAGGAAAATTTTAGAAAAATGCTAGGGGTACACATTTGGGTACACCAAATGTGTACCCCATTTGTCCCCCACCCCCTCCTCATCCACAAAATAAAGGCAAAAAATTTAAAATAAATAAATAAATAAAAATAAAATAAAAATTTGTGGTGAAGAAGGGGGTGGTGTACATTTGGAATACACCAAATAGTGTATCCCTAGCATTGCTCAAAATTTTAATTTAAAAACAAAAAAATAGGAAGAAAATGAGGAAAGGGAGCAAGTAAGAATTATTCAAACCACCAGTCCTAGACCACTACTAGTGCTAGGCTGCAAAATACTAGGGGAGTAGGCGAGGGAGGAGTGTGTGTATGGAGAAATGGCTCGGCGTGCTGCCTGCTGACGTGGGGGTGGTGCTGCTTTCACCTTGGGATAATGATATCTTGCTTCGTTGTTTAGGTGGCAATAACATTACATGAGGGTCTAATCGATAAGTGATGTGTTATGACTTAGAGGAATTTAATTAAATAAAACTAAGAGCAATGCTAGAGGAACACTAAAGTATATTCAATTTGTCCTAGACCTGTGCAAACAAGGGTCAGTCCGTTCGGCCCGCCTAGCCCGCCCTTTAAAAAGGGCGGACATGGACAACCTTTAATACCCAAATGGGCAGGCCGGCCCAAGCCCGAATTGTATATGGGCGGATTTGGAAGTTACTTTTAGTCCATCTGGGCCAATAAGCCCGTCCATATTCATCAAATATATTTACTTTATAATTAATTACCTAGCCAATATAAATTTTAAAATTTTCTACTCCCTCCGTCCTATAATGATCTTCCCGGTTCGCAAAACGAAGAAAAATCCCAAGTTTTTCAATCTATTTTATTTAAATATTGGTATAAAAATAAAAAATAAAACATACATATTTAAAAACTACACCAAAAGTTCAACAAAACAATTGGTGACAAGAATATTTTATTTTATCATATAGACCATGAAAAAACACAAATAAATATAAATTCCCGTGAAGTTAGAATAGTGCTCTGGGAAGATCATTATAGGACGGAGGGAGTATAATTCATGTATAATAGTTTAATTCACTCACCTCTTTTAAACAAAAATCGATACTCTTTTAACAAATCAGTATGATGAGTTTATTAATTATGCAACAATATCTCTATTATGATTTCTGTATAAATGTGGTGACTGATTATTTTATTTTAAATATTAAAAAAGAGTTCAATATTTTTTTTAATTTTTTGTACAAAAAAAATTCTTGATGTTTTATCCGGGCCGGGCAGCCCGGTGGGCAGTCCGGCCCGCAAAGATGGGCGGGTATGGGTTAAGAATTTAGCCCATCAAATACGGGCCGGGCCAGGCCCGCCCATGTAAATGAGCTAAAAATTTATATCAAGCCCGCCCCAGATCCGGCCCGGATCCTTATTTGCACACGTCTAATTTGTCCTCAACTCCTTTTTTTACTACTTATTTTTATTTAATTTTTATTTATTTAATTTTTTTTAAAGTTTTTGCCCCTTTAAGGAAGGGGTGGGGGACAAATTTTTAGTTCTAGCATTTTTCTGGAACTAAAATCTAATGCATTTTGCTCTATCATATATTTTTATATTTCTATGTAGATCTATTGATCATTATTCATTAGTCATTATTCAAGTAAATGTCTACTATTACTGGACATTATTTCTCCCATTAGACATTATTAAGTACTCCGTACTATTTAGAGAATAAAAAAATTTAATTGAAGGTCAAAGCTTGTCTAGTTTGACTCGATAAAGTCAAACTGGACAAATACATTGGGATAGAGGTAGTATATACTCCCTCCGTCCCTAAATGGATTACAATTTTTTTTCTCTCTCCTCTCGATAACTTTTGTTTGTTTACGCGATTTCATTAAGTAGTTGATAAAATAAAATATTTTTGTCACCTCTTGTTTTGTAGAACTTTTCACGTAGTTTTTTAATATGTAATTTTTATATCTTATTGATATACCAATTTGTAAATAAAATGATTTCAAAAAGTAAGAAATTTTAATCCGTAACCCGCAATTTGTAATCAAATTGGGGACGGAGGGAGTATTATTTTGGTAAAAGATATACTACTCGAGCCACTTTGTAAGATAAGTTTTAGAATCATATACTCCCTCCGTCCACCAATGATCTTCTCATTGCACGTTACGAGGTTCGACCGATTTCATTTTTAATTTAATTTATTTGATTGTAAAGATAAAATTTAAAAATAAAATTTATATAGTAAAAAAGTAAATGAAAAGTTCTACAAAATCAGAGGTGACAATACTATTTTATTTCATGAAATGAATGATTAAAATAAGTAAATAAAGTGAGTTAAGTTTGACTATTTGAATAATATATGGGAAGATCTATGATAGACAGATTGAATATCATTGATGCTCCAATTATCTTAAACCTTTGCACAAAGGGGCAAAATCAATGTGGCCGTGACATATTGATTTTTCCCTTTTCCCCAATTTACCACCCACTCCGTCCCCTTCGTAACTTTTGCAATTCAACCATATCGCTATTCTTCCGACGCCAATTCTCTTCTTCTTTTATGTTGAGAGTTTTTATTGTCTCGGTAGATATTCGGAGTATAATATATAATTTTAAGTTAAATAACCAACTCAACCAAAAGCTCAAACTTATTGTTGCAAGTTTGTGGCTCTGGATGAGTTATTTATATTCTAACACGCTCCTCACGTGCAGACGTAGTTTTTTTCGAGCCATACACGTGAAACTTTAATTTTCTTAAAACTGGGTGCCGCTGAGTTTCGAACCCGTGACCTCTTAATCGACAAGGCTCTGATACCATGTCAAAGAACCAACTCAACCAAAAGTTCATTGTTGCCCAGTATGAGTTATTTATATTCTAACAAATACTACTTCCTCCATCTCTTAAAGTTTTTTTCCTTATTGAGTTTTTTGAGAATTTAAAGGAAAGATATTTTAGTCTTGACTTTTCAAAAATATCCTTGATATAATGGGGAAAGTATGATGTGATGAATAGATTATTAGTAAAAAAAAGTATGATATGATGTGTAGGATAATAATTAGTAGGGGAAAAAATAGTTTTTTAATAGAAAGAGAAAAATGTTTATAGGACAAGAAAAAAAGAAAAGAAAAAGAGTTCAAAGGACTTGAAACTTGAAAGAATGGGCATTCAACAACTAACATTTGGGCTTCATTTGGTATACGAAATTCAAGTCATAAAATAAAAAATAGAGATTTGAATTTCAATTCTGTTGTTCGGTAGCGCGAAAGTATGTAAATTTAAAATTAGTAGTGTAAAGATGAATTAAAATTGAAGAATTCAATTAAATCCAATAAAACTCATTAAGATTTCGATTTCAATTCTATCAATTTACCAAATGCACCATTAGTTTCAAGAAAAAGAATGCAATGTGCTTGGCATAGGCATTGGGTGTGGGTTAAGGAGTATATCATTATTATCTCTGCAGCTGCAAAGGTTGGTCCATTTGTCCATACCTCGTGTCCTTCCTCTAAATGAAGGCAGCATCTATATATATATATATATATATATATATATATATATATATATATATATATATATATATATATATATATATATATATATATATATATATATATATATATATATATATATGCACACGCATTAAATTTGCGGGGGCCCAAATCCCAACCTGAACCCAGACTTAAATTACCATACCTGCCTCTATCTCCTCCACTTTTTTTCTACGTACACCCTGTGGGGCTTGACCTGGCTAGGCTTGGTTTGGCTTTGCTGGCCAAACGCTTAAGGATTCAAATAATTCTTTTTTTTTTTAAATAAAAAAATGTGAGCTTGGCTTAGCATGGCTTGGCTTTGCCCCCGTGATTAGCTCCCATTTTTGCTGCACTAACGTACGTACGTACCCCATATGTACATGCATGCATGTCTGCGTCGCATGCAGAAAATGAATGAGGGGTCCAAAGTTCAATTCTGTGGCGATAATGAGTAGTGGGAGTTTCAAGTAGCGCGCAGCTTGAAATCATCATGCAATTGTTCACAACTTCTTTTAAAGTTCATTATTGACCGAGGTCCTCAAGTAAATTATCTTTTCCCCTTCCTCGATCCTAAAAAGTGACATAATTTTATTACTCCCTCTTTCAGCTAATGATCTTCTCACTATGTGTTACGAGTAGACCTGGCAAAACTAACCCGAACCAAATAATCCGGAACCGAACCCGATTTGACCCGAAAACTGAAGAACCGAAATAGAACCGAACACCCGAAATGATTCGAACTGAACCGAACCTGAACCGAATGTTTTCAGGCCCGATTCAGATCTGAATCCGATTTAACCCGAACCGATTAAACCCGAACCCGATTAGACCCAAAATTGATTAAATTTTATGTGCGTCCGTGTTAAATAATAAGATAACTACGGAGTATATCATAAATTGATTAAATTTATTATGTGATATTATTGATTTATTAGTAAATATTTAAAATATATGTGAACTAATATAAACCCAAATCGATACAAACCCAAATCGATATAAACTCGAACCGATACAAACCCGTTCCGATACAAACCCGAACCGAAACAAAAAACTAGTCAAACCGAAATAAACCCGGAACCGAACTGACCCGAACCGACCCAAACCGAGTATACCATACATCCGAACGAGACCCGAACTGAAAAGACCCGAACCGATTGACCCGATTGCCAGGTCTAGTTACGAGGCTTAACAAACTTTATTTTCAATTTATTTATTTGATTGTAAAGGTAAAATTTAAAAATAAAACTTATATAGTAAAAAAATACATGAAATTTTTTTCAAAACTAGTAGTGACAAGGGTATATTATTTTATGTAATGAGTAGTAAAAATAACCAAACAAAGTGAGATAAATTTCAAAGTGTGGCAATCTTTTATGTACAAAGGAAGTTATAAAACTTTGGTCCATATAAAACCCACATATATTGTTAATTCGTGGTTAAAGAGTGTTATAATTTTACCAAAAAATCAAGGTGTGGCAATCTTTTAGGGATAGAAGAGCAGTAAAACTTTGGTCCATATAAAACTCACCTATTGTCAATTGAGCAATGCTAGGTGTACACCACAAAGTGTACCCCAAATGTACACCACCTCCTTCTCCACCACACATTTTTATTTGATTTTTATTTACTTATTTTTTTTAAATTTTTTGCCTTTTTTAGTGGACAAGGAGGGGGTGGGGGACATATGGGGTACACCAAAAATGAAAACCCCTAGCATTTTTCTTGTCAATTCTCTAAGAGTATTGACAATGGCAAGGCAAAAATGAAATGCTACACGGTAACATAGATTATTTCAACCAATAAAAAGTAACACAGTCACTGTGTGGCAAATGAGTGGAGTGTCGTAACATAAAGTGGCAAGTCGTTGTTTTTGTCTATTTTTGCACTTTTTAATGATTTTTAATTATAAAAAATTATTTTAAAAATCTATTTTATTATTAAAATATGTTTACTTCTTTTAACAAATATTTTTTTTTCAAAAATTAAAATATTAAAAATATTAAAAAAAATAAAAAATGAGAGAGTCATGCCTTGCACATGGAATGAAAAGTGGGGTGGAATGGTCATGAAATGTCATGATTTGAGTGGAATTTGCATGAAAAGTAGAGTATATACATCTCTACCCTCAAATGACCGTTCAACTGGTTCTGAAAAATTCTCTATATATTGCTAGTACAACAAGATTCTCTCTCTCTCTCATTTTCTCTACAGCAGCAGCAGTCTGTGAATACACACATGCAGCCAGGTCGTGGTCAGAGTGAAAATCCAATTTCAACCTTCCCCACGTACAGACCATTAATAATAATAATAATACTCGGTACGTATGTATATATACATATGTAGGAGTATTTTGAATTGGAGATGAATGAAGCGTACGTAGTGTAGTGTGAATTGGAGTGTACCCAGGTAGTACTGCGTCGTTTTATAGTACAAAATTGTCAATCATGTGTTGTATAACATCAGCTCCATCAGAATTTAAACAATATGTCTGTACCTGTAGTTTTTTTTTGTTTTGAATAAAGATAATGGATCTGTTATTAATTAAATACTCCTAGTACATACAGACTCTTAATTATAATTAGAATTGTACAGCTGAAAAATAGAGACCTGAATTGCATTATGGGCGAAAAATCTTTGTTTGCTACCCCGAAAACTAACATCCACACGATCCCAACTCAACTTCGTAGTCAAGCCTTTGATCATAGCTTCTGCATGCACATATATAAATGCATTTCACGTCGATCATCACAATATGTATACACATCAGTTCAGCACTTTTTAGTTCAGAATGTTAATTTAAGTGGAAAAGATTAGTAGTAAGCGGCCGATGTAATAATAAAAATTAACCTTCAAAATGAGTAGCCTTGTGTTTGGTTCTAGCAATCACCAGAGAGCCTTGGCTTTGGGAGGTACTACTACTCTTTGCTGCTGCTGCTTCTAGATTGACAATGTGTGGATACTTTTCAATTATACTTTTCATGATGAGATTCTTACGCTGAAAAAACGAAGCATTATTATATTTCAGCTGAGACAATTCGCATATATACATACAATTCACTTATTCACAGTTTAGCAGTGACATATTATAAACAAGTACTATTGGTTAGTTAAGTGTACCTTTGGAAGCTCGTTTGTTGGCCGTATTGATGATGTACTCCACCCAACAATTTCTATTATCTCAACTGTTAAGGTTATGTTCGTTATGCATACTCAAAGACAGGGTATATGTATAGGTATGTGATCCAACACAAGACGGGGAAGTATGTAGTGAATGATGTTTTGTAAAGCTTGAATGGAAGAACCCAAAGTAGAGATCTTACAAGATGTTAGCTGTATTTGATTGATGAAACTTAACACCAGAAATTAAGTTGATGTTTGGGAAAAGCTGTTTGCATTATTTTGTTAGCTCTACACATTAAATGTTTGAAATAATGGAGTTGTTTTGATTTGGCCACTTTTCACTTAATTAGACCTTTAGTTGTTTATGCAGATACACCCATATTTGGTTCTCCGTTCAGTTATAATGCACCATTGGGCTTAACATATATGTGAATGCACAAATTAAACAATTAATATCTTTAATTATTCAATCATGTTTAAGAAAGGAAAGTATAAAAAAGTTGACAATAGCCTTTTTCTTTTTGAAAAGTAGCCTTTTCTTTTTGAAAATTAGCTTTTTGAATTGCTCATTAACAAGCATTCAAAGTAGCTTTTTGACATATTCTAAAAGTTAAAAAAGCACTTCAAAAGGGTCTTTACAAAACAGGGGCAAAGTGCAGGAGCAGGAGGGAATATGTCCTCAATACATACCCATAGAAACCACAAAAACTAAAAATTAAAGTAATATTTAATATATTGTATTGTATTCCAAATACCCCTAACCTCATATCTCAAGAACATATGATTACTATCTGATCTTCCACTAGGAAGATAAAAATCAAATATGTATGATATAGAGAAACAACAACAACAACCCAGTTAAATCCCACAAGAGTAGGGTCTGGGGAGGGTGTGTGTACGCAGACCTTGCCCCTACTCGAAAGTAGAGAGGCTGTTTCCAAAGAGACCCCCGGCTCAACGTCGAAAGTTGCATTGCTTGACTAACTGATACTCCCTCCGTCACAAAAAGATTTACACGTTTCAAAAAAATTGTGTCTCACAATCCCTTACTCATTTCTATTAAAAAACCACTTTTACCCCTTAATTTTTCAAACCCTACCTATCACATCATACCTTTTTCCTAATAATCTACACATCACATCATACTTTTACTCATCACATCAAGGGTATTTTTGGAAAGTCAACACAAAATTATCCCTCCCTTAAACTCAACTTTAGTCAAAATGGGTAACACTTTATGAGACGGAGGGAGTATTTCATTAATTAAAGAAGAACAGATAGTTTAGAGATCCATTTTGATTTATTCCATCACACCCCAAGAGCAGATAGTTTAGAGAAAAAAAAATAAAAGCCTTATCGTAAAACACCGTGAATAAAATGAAGGGAAGTTCCCTAGCAGAAGATTAAAAACTGTATAAACAAAGGATACGGTCGAAATGTATATTCGCATAAGCCACGCGACGCTTGAACGCTTCCAAAGCTGATCTGGTAATAAGAGATTTGGTGTTTAAGAAAAGGGACTATTTGACATTGCATTTAATTGTTGTTACCATTATTAATTACCACAATTAATTGTGATCATTTTGGTTCAATGAGAGATAGCAAGTTAATCCAATTTCTCTTTCACAATGACACTTACATGAAGGGAAGATCTTCAGAATCAGTAGCCATCTGAACCAGAAGAGGATCTTTTCCGTTATTATTATCCGTTAAAAAAAGATGTCTTCCTGTTCTTCCCAGCATCCATGAAGCACGAGACGCCGCTTTCTCCATGGAGTAAAGTCCACAGAATGCAGGGACCTGCAACAGTTAAATCCCAAACAAGATTTATAAAATGTTTGCGAAGTTTTAAAAACAAAAGAGGAGAAAACAAGGACTGGAATTTAAGTTACCTGTTTGTGTCCCCTGCAACCAAGATGAGGTGTTGCAATGGTTATGAAATTCACAGGTTCCAGTCCAGCAATGTTGCCTTTCCGTACAACGCTACTATTACATTTACATCCGTTTACTATCACACCCTCTCCATTACGCTTTTCTGCACAACCTTGACTGTATAGTTTGGCAATGGCATATCTTGATATCAGACCTCCAAGTGAGTGACCTATAAATGAAATCTTTTGAAGGTCTGGATAACGTTGTACGACAGATATAACCTAGGAGAAAGAAAGAAAAAAAGGAAAAGATCATTTTTTGCCCTGTTTCCAGTTTGAATCTTAAGAAACAAAGTTATAAAAACACAAGGATCATGTCTAAAAATCTCAAAAAAAAAAAAAACTACATTTGGCAGACAAGTGAACATTTTATACACACCTCGTCAGCTAGCCTCTTCCCCGTTACGTCAATGCCATCAAACGTTAGTGTTTTAGAATTTGATTTGCTGCCTGGAAATAGCAAATCAGTTAAGTGGATGGTTTTAAATTAATTTACTCTGTATTAGGAGTGTAACAGATGAATTTTAATTGATTTAGAATATTAAAACATGCATTTAGGGACACTGTTTTGCTCGGGTTGAGCTTAACTAAAAATTACAATGAGAACAGATTTTATAAAATGGTAAAAATCAGCAGTAAGAATAAATAAAAACTGGTATGAATCAAAGAGCTTACAGTGAACAATGACATCTCTTGGAAAAGCTCTCACAAATTGCTTTGCAGAAAATTTCCAATTCTCAGCACTGCAGAAGAACAAGTTATTAGACATTGATTATCCCAAATCATCACAATAACTGCTCCAAGAAAGAGTCTTTTTACAAAAAAAAAATAAAAAGAAAAAAAAGGGGAGACATTTCAATCTCTAATTACATTCTTCAGAAGTAGTTAAAGTATACCTGCCTATAATGCCATTGACCATAACAACCAGGTGAGTTGACCGTTGACCTTTTCCGGCAGCCTCTACGTCGAGGCCTCCATCACCGTCCGGCCGCTCCTCAGTGGGCACTTCTTCATCCAGCCTCATACACGGGAAGAGATAAGACCTCTTCTTGAACCTCCTTTTTCCATTGATACTCAAAGTGCTGTTCTTCTTATTCCCAGCCATACCCTTCTCAGTATCTGCTTCTTTGAAGGAGAAATCTGGTTCACTCTTCACTTCCGACGCCATTTTTATAAATTAAAGAAATTCTTACACAGCTAGCTCTGGGTAAAAAACCCAGAAGAGGTTTGGCATTTATATAATTATATGGCCACCGGTAAGACTGCTCTGAGAAATGAAGAACCTTTCTGCTTTGAAGTTTTCAGGCACTGGAAATCTTGTGAGAGATAAAAGAGAATTAGTCAACATTCACATTTGATGACGCAAGTGGTGGTGCATATTCATTGGTCATGAGCAATACTGCAATAGCTTTCTTTTTCATTTTCTTTTTTTTTTTCCTTCTTTTTTTCTAAATTAAAATTTTTCGTCGTTATCAAAGATATGAAGAATTGAGTTCGTTCCTCACAACTATGTTGGGAGATAACTATGCCAAGAATGAGAATCTCTGCAAGTATACCAAATGCAGACTCCACTCTACCACTAATCTACGATCAAAATCTAATTTATTTTTTTCACGATTACCATCCTGCCGAGTCTAATGGGACTCAATCCTTTATTTTCTAAATCAAATTCTCTTGAAATATTCTTAAGCCACGTGGGATGAACTGTGCTGCTTTTTAGCACCATGTGCAGTGGAATAGCGGCGATAGATCAAAACAAAGCACCTTCAGTGTAGGCCGGAATCTAAGTTTGAAGTTCTGGAATGCGGAGACAAAGACTAGATTAGAAGAGGGCTAAGTCTAATCCCTCCAACTAACCTACTCATAAACAGTTTAATGATGAATTTTCTCCTTCATCAATGCAAACCCAATACCCAACCCATCTCTAGAAGACTTTCTGATAATGAAAGTTAAACCCATAAAATAAAATTCCTAATATCTCATGGAAAGTCATCAACAAATCTTGAAGAAAATCTAAAGACTTACTCCCGCCCTCCAAAAACATCTATCACAATAAGCAAAATCTAGTGAAATTTTAAGTATTTTTTTAATTAATTTTATTTAAAAATTAGCATTAAAATAATAAATAAAATTTACATAAAATAAACGATGAAAACATAAAAATAAATACAAGTTCCTGAGATTTTTTTTAAGGAATATCTTTTACTATCCACATATTTCTTTACCAGAAATACAGAAAAGGATAATTTAGATATGAACAAAAAAAAATTAGATTACTTTATTAACCAAGCAATGCGAGAAGTTGTATATTACATCTGTCCATCAGCATTAGTCAAATTTTGTATTTTTGTAGTCAAAATTGACAAATTTTAACCATTAATTAAACAATACTAATAATCCATATTAAATAATGATACAAAAACTATTTTATTAGATTTGTTTTAGAAAATATATTTAAAATATTGTTTTATACTAGTAATTTTTATTTAATTATAAGTCAAATTTTAAAATGCAATTACTACAAAAAGTCAAAATAGAAAAGAATACTAATTAGGGTCGGAGGTAGTATTCTGTATCCAACAAAACAGAAATACATAGCTGTATTGTCAAAATTTCCGAGATGATTGTTGGTCCGGCCAGCCACTAGTAACACCCTTCTGTGAAGAGGATGCATGGGAAGATGAAGATAATGAACTCACAAACCAACCATATGATTATGCCGTTGGAACAATCACAGAAATTACTCACTCCAATCCTCTCTGATCATCAGATGCTTCTGCCAAAACTGGCCTTGTCCTTCTGCATTCTCTATGGTTTTTAAAACTTCTCATCATCTTTGACTGGCAAGGGAAAACATTCTTGATCAAATGAACATCAAAGAATGCAACCATGTTTTGCATATTTCCTTGAGAAATGGGACCTCAAGAAATGCCACATGTTTCTTTATAGCATCTTTTTCCATGTTCAAGAAAATAAACTGCTTGATCAATGCAAACCCACCCATCTCTTAAAAGCCAAAGCAGCCTCCCGTTTTTTAAGCAGGGCTTCGGTTTGGACCTTGGGATCCTTTCCCTTGTGAAGTGTTCTATGGTACTTCAAGAAGAGCGCGCGATATTTGTACTTATCCACAAACATTTTCCCTTTCTCTATAATCTCCACAACTTCATTTGCTCTTGTGAAGAAGCCGCCTCTCACAAACGTATAAAGCACCCCATCCAACAGCTCCTCGTCAAACTCCATTCCACCACAAGACGCAATCGATTTCATCTGACCCCATAAATCTGCCACCTCTGTGTACTGTCCACCCACAGCAGCATAGCCAGTGACCAAAGAATGAAACGTTTGTGCATTTGGAGAGTGTCCCAAACTCCTCATTTTCTTGAAAGCCTTTTCGGCATCTGTCATCAGATGTTTTTTGCAGAAGAAATGAATCACGCTGTTCCACTCATGAACTCCGTAGTCTACTTTTTGCCCTTCCTTTATTTCCTGCAAGAGCTTTGGCATCAAACCAGCTTCTTCTCCATTCCCATCTGTAGGCTGAAACCCTTTATGCCCAGATCTTGGGATTTTGGCTTCTTTCATCTCCTTGAACAAGTGAAGGGCTGACTGAGTATCTTTATGAAGCAGCTGTGATTGGATCAGTACGTCATAACAGCTTGCGTCTAATTGGACACCTGCTCTACGAGCATCTCGAAGAAGAGATGCCACTTCTCCTGTCCTTTTCTCTTTGCAGTATGCCTTCAACAGAGAAGAATAAACAGAAGAACCTGTTTTAACGCCGGCCAAGCGCATTTCATCCAGAAGATCATGAGCCAGATCTAACCACCCAAGTGAAATGCACGAATTGATTGATTGAACCAAGACTGAGTCATCAACAGAAACAGGGGAATCTTCTTTCTCAACCTTGGTTAGGAAGTACACCAGATCCTGCGCCCTGCCGGCTTCTAGGAAAGCCTTTACTAGTTTCACATATATTGTTTCTGTGGGCTGGAGTATTCCATGCTCGCTAGTTATCAATTCAATTTGGTGTTTCAACTTGGCCAACAAGTTATCAAGCAACTCTTCTGCCTCAGCCTGAAGTTTAAAAAACTTCCTGTCTCTACAGAAATCTTGAAATGATAAGATCTTTTTTTGCTCTTTGTCCTGATTTCCACTGTATAAATCTCCTCCAGATCCATCATCCTTATGGTTTGATGAACGGTTGCACCTCTCAGAGCTTTCAAACAGTAGATTAGCCACACCAAGGGAATTTTGAGCTTTCTTTGCCTTGTGAAGCATTTCTAGGACCATGTGGGAGGCAGAGTCAAGATCTCCTGAATTCAAATGGCATGCAAGCAGACAGTTGTAGAACTGTCTAAATTGGGTATCAGTTAGGTCGTGAGCCTCGTCAATGTGTCTCTTGAGCTTCTTCAGCTCATCCAGTCTTCCATTCTTCTCGTAAATATGAGCCATAATAATCAATAAGGTTGTGTCGGCTTTCATGTTGATCCGAGGCATCATGTCAAGAAGTTGCTCTGCTTTTCTGGTTGTGCCGAACAGAACACATCCACCTAAAGATAAGTTGAATGAAGTAATATTGGGCTTCATAGCAATCAGGGGTGAATTGGTCTTTTTACGGGGGTCGACTCTTCCATCTTGAAACAGATAACCTATTTCAAGAACCAGCTCTGCAGCAAGATAAGCTCCTTCGGGAGTTTGTGACATATGGCCTATGATTGCAGACCAGGCACCCACAGGTGGAAACATCTCAGCCTCAACAAGCTTCCTGAGAAGAGTAGATGCTGGAACAGGCAATCCGCATTTTGAAAGTGCAAACGAGAGATAAATCAAACTCTCTTTCTCCAACAGATTAATCTGGTCATCCTCAAAGATTTGCTCAACTAGGGCATATGCCTTTTCAAGCCACTTAGCTTCTAAATTTTCTGCACATGATGCTAACAGTCTGTTCACAAGTGATTTCCTAGGGAGCCCATCCATCCGGATATGTCTTTCCAGAAGCTCCCAAGCACACAAAAAGTTGTGCTCATCAATTGCGCGTTCCAAATCCTCACTCATTTTACCCAGGTCTTGAGCCTGGACAAGGATAGTCCCAGACATGGTTGAAAATGATTGAGATAAGAAATGCCGAAACCGAACAACATTACTTTGGTGGCTTATGTTGGTCGATAATGAACCAACCACCCGATTAATAAGCTTTAAATTCCCATCACCATGAAATGGGCATCTATAGATGAGCCTACCGCTGCAATAAACAAGCACCAAATTTAAAGAGGAAAGGGCAAATTTTGCATTCAGGTGGCTCAGTTTCCTAATCGACACCATCTCTCAGAAATAACTTTGCTTAGTCCATCAGATATTTGTATCAGCCAACGAAGTTTAACAGCTTTGCAATACACAAGTTTCTGTCACCTACAAGAACAAATTAAAAAGAAAATCAGTAAGCATACTCTAAAAAAAAGTATAATAGCCTAAGACTGTAAAAACAAACTAGAGTGAAAATCTTGATTAAACCAAGAGCAAAGACATTATCTTTCTCTATTCTATTAAATCTGTCTATCTATTAAAAAATGGTGTTTGCTGTGCCAAATTTCAAGAATATAGCGAAGAAAATACTTAGTTGAAACGTGGAAATAAGATCTGCAGAAGAGTGATATTTCATACCCATCTTCGAAAATAATGATAAAAACATCTAATAGTGCATTCCTGTCTGGATAATTTGAAAAAAGACAAGATTTTTGTTTGAGAAAATTTGAAGATGAGCCAAGAAACTGGATACCTGGACTGGATATGGAAGAACCGTGAAATGGAAGGGGAGAAGAAAGCCGAAGGGAAGGTATGCTTCGTTTGGCAGGAGCCTCAACACACAGCCCTTGTTCCCCAACCCGGGTGCATCACCCAAACCCGCAAACGGAAAACCGCCCGGCGAAATTGAAAAATTGAAAGAGTACAACACAAAAGCAGAGTGAAAATGGCCAAATGGGTTTGCTCAGATTCTTCGGAATCGATGAACTAGACGAGGAAGTGAAAGTATGATGCTCTTTCGTAACGATCGACCTGGGTAGCTTGGGAGTGACGAGTGACGACCCGCTATCTGCATCCAATTTCATACGGAGTAGAAAACCATTCTCTTCTTTTACCCTGGAGAACTTCAATTTTAACAAACGGAGTATCTAAAAGGATAAAAAAAATATTTTAAATTTAAAAACCTAATTAAAAAAATTGATGGTCCAATATCTTTTTAAAATTCTTACTCAAGAAGACAATGCCGAGTTATATTTTGGAATTTTTAAGAAAATGTAGATGTAAATAAATGCTTGAGTCATAAAATAATCTAATTAAGATATTGAGATTAAGTAAGTTAAAATCACTTCAAAAAAAATTGGAGTAATTTACTTAAATAGGACTAAAACATAATAATTTTCTCAATATAGGACCATATGTTTTTATTTCCCAATGTAGGACCATTGGTCATTATCTATTAGTCATTATTCAACTAAATGTCCAATATCACTTGGACATTATTCTTCTCACTAGTCATTATTAAGTCTTATTTAGGAAATAAAAACGTTTAAGTCCTATATTAGAAAATGACTTATGTTTTAGTCATATTCAGTGTAAATTTAACAAAAATTTGATACCTGAGCAGTAGTTTTTCATTTTTTCAAAACTCATCATGTACCATTTGGAAAACAAGTAGATTCGGTTCGAAATATAATTTATTCTGTATAAGCATTTTGAAAATTGAAATCTCATATTACAATTCGATATTGTCGGTTCGATTTGAAACAAGGTTGAGTCAATATTATACTCACCCCTAGGGTCGCTTTATCGGAAGACAACAAATACTGAGTATTTTCCAAATCACGACCACTAGGATTCAAAATCAAGGTGATTGTAATGAGACAAAGTTTGAGATTTAAAGTCACCTTGAACCCCACATTAACCGTTAGCATTGAGTGACTTGGTAATTTTGTTTAAAATTGGTTTTTCAAAATAAAAGTTGGGTTTAAGAGGAGGGGAGAGTCCCACCTATGCTCATCTCTCTTATTTTTCTTTTTTTTTTTTATATTATTTACATATACTCATATAGTACTCCGTGTCGATTAATTTAATTAAAGTAGAAATATTTTTTCGATTAATCTAAAAGAGATACCTGCGGGGTAATTAACAAAAATATCTAAAAGAGAAATAAGTTTAACACATAAATAGTGCATTGCAACATTTCATGGGGAATGCACCCTAATTAAAGGATACCCCGATACGTGTTCAAACAATGGATAGATTGGAAAGTTAGGTTATAATGAACTCAATTTGATTGAAAGAACAAGAATGTAATCGTCCATTGGAATTCAAGCATTCATTAAACAGCCTTTGTTTTTTCGTTAACAATTCTGCAAGTCAAAGAAACATCATCCTCATCTCCAAGTATTTATTTCTTGAGGGAAAGAGACAGCTGAAAGACAAACGCATGATCTAATCACTTCTTGTTGTCGTGTTTGGCATGTTTTTTTTTTGTTAATGGTTTATGGCGTAGTAGTTTGGAAACAAATTTTTTAATTAGTTTATTAGCGACTTGTATTACTCCATTACTCCGTATAATAGTGAAATTTGTAGTGGATAGGACTAAAACATACGGAGCAAGTAATTTCTCAATATATGACTTAAATTTTTTTATTTCTTAAATAGAACTTAATAATGTCTAGTGGGAAGAATAATGTTCAAATGAAATTGGACATTTAGTTAAATAATGACTAATATATAATGATCATTGGTCCTACATTGTGAAATAAAAACATATGGTCATATATTGAGAATTAAAATTCATTATATTTTAGTCCTATTTAGGTAAATTACTCTATATTTTAATACTACGTGTGAATTGAATTAAGTTGAAAAACATCAAAGTTAAACAATATCGAGGCCTAGTTTAAGAACAACATTTTCAAATAACGTCTACTGCTCCAATCAAATCACTTCAACATTTTCGATATAGAGTATTAAATTTAATGGGCTCACATATAAATGCATTCAAAGAAATGGATATTTAATGTCAAGGAATCAATTTAATTAAAAGTTCAAGTTTGTGGTTGTGATCAGAAAATACTATTTATACTCTAATACGTCCCTCACGCGCAGAAGTAGCCTTTTCCAAGAATTGCATGTGTAACCATAACTTTTTAAAAAAATTAGGTGACGCCGAGTTTCGAACATGTAAGCTCTTAGTCAACACGACTAAAATACCATGCCAAAGAACCAATTCAACCAAAAGTTCAATCTTGTGATTGTAGGTCATGAAAGGTTATTTATATTCTACGGAGTAACATTTAATACTCTCTCAATCTAATACTCCGTATAACATATCTATCACTCATAATCCATTAAATAAAATCATCCATCCATCATCATTTTAAACACCAACAGTGCAGATGCTCTTTTTTTTTTTTGAAAACACAGTGCAGATGCTCTAATGGACGGAAAAGATGTCCTAAAATTTGATTAGTTTTGAAATTCTATATTTTAATCTCAAGAAAGTGTTCTAAATATATGTTTACCAAACAATTCTAATAGTTACGCATTATTATACTTCAAAAATGTTTAATTTGGGATATACCAAGTTGTACCCACAACTTATTGCCGAAAAACGTTGTTTTCAATCCGGGACAATCCCATCCAGCGCGCCTTAATTTTCATAAGACTTAACGTGCAAAATTTCCTAATTATACGCATGCAGGATTTAAAATTAAAAAAAAATCGGTACGTACGTTTGAATATAAAATGAAGCGTTTATATGCATCCAATATCTGAGTCGCCAAATCACATTGGGAGTATTTGAGATTTGTGCAGTGGGTAGAAGAAATAGGGGTTGCAGAGAGAAACTGATCGATCGATGGAGGATATATACATCGAGAAGCATCTTCTCACCCATGCCAACAATATGATCCAATTGGAGGTATCACAATTATTTAATTATATACTCCCTCCGTTCTCAAAAACATTCCCTCTTTCATTTTGTTCACTTCTAACAAAACACTTTCCCTTTCTATTAAAAAACCACTTTTACCCTTACTTTTTCATACCCTACCTTTCACATCATACTTTTTCTCTAATAATACATCCATTACATCTTACTTTTACCCATCACATCAGGGGCAAAATTGGAAGTCAACTATAATTTTACACTTCCTTAATTTGCCTTATTTTCCAAGTGGGAAGGGTTTTCCCAAACGAAGGGAGTATCTTTTAGTATTAGGGGCTGTTTGTTTCAGCCTCTTAATGGTTCAGATGTCTGAATGGTTCAGCACTTAATGGTTCAGACTGTTTGTTTCAGCCTCTTAATGGTTCAGATGTCTGAATGGTTAAGAGATTTGCCTCTGAATGGTTAAGTATTATAAAGAGTCTGAATGGTTAAGACCTCTTATCTGAATTGATCAGACATTTGCCTCTGAATAGTTAAGCAATATACTAGCTCTTAATGGTTCAGACCTCTTACTGGTTCAGCACTTACCCATTCAGAAGTTGCCAAATAGCCCCTTAATCTATTTTCATATGGATTAATTACGTACTCCAAAATTAAGATTTTCATTATAAATGTATTTGGATGATCATTCATTTGAGTGACTTTTTGACATTTTCATATTTCTAATATTTTCGACGTACTTCTTCCAGTTTTTTCTATTTTTTAATTTATTTTAATTTCTTCAAAGACCGAACTTAGAATTCTAGCTGAATAGAACTCACTCTTAATACGGAGTACTAAAAAATTATTGGATTGCTCGAATTGAAAAAAGTCAGATTAGAACTAGGAAAATTTCCTTAGAAATATTTGTACTAAATAGCACTAAAACTTAAGTCATTTCCCTAAATAGCACTTAAATTGTTTTATTTCCTAAATAGCACTTAATAATGTCCATAATGTCCCGTGATAGCAAATATTTACTTGAATAATGACTAATGCATAATGACTAAAAGTGCTACATTGGGAAGAAAAACACATGTGGTGCTATTTAGGGAAAGTCATTATGTTTTAGTGCTATTTAAGTAAATTACTCATTTACTTAAATAGGACTAAAACATAATGACTTTTCTAACGTAGGATCATATGTTTTTGTTTCTCAACATAGAACTATTGGTGATTATCTATTAATCATTATTGAAGTAAATGTCAACCATCACTCAACATTATTCCTACATTTAGACATTATTAAGTCATATTTAAAGAATAAAATAGTTTAAGTCCTACATTAGAAAATGACTTATGTTTTAGTCCTATTTAGTGCAATTTTTTCTTAGAACTATTTCAAGCGCTAAATTCCACTACTACCTCTATTTCTAAGTACTTATTGAGTTTTGACATTTTATGGTCAAAGCTGACAAACGTTGATCACTAATTAAATAATAATGATACTCCGTATTAGATATTGATACATAAGTAATTTAATTGTATTTATTTGATAAAATACTTTTAAACTACTATTTTATGTAATTAAAAGTTAGAGTACTCAGACATTGCATGCATAATGCAGGGTGGAGTAGCAAGTTCAAATACGAGTAGGGGACAAATCCCTGATGGCGGAGGAGACGAGAAACAGAATAAAAGTGCTGTCATCATACTAAACCCTGAATTCGAACAAGGCCTGAATAACTGGACAGGAAGAGGGTGCGACATCCTTCTCCGCGACTCCATGGACGACGGAAAGACCGTTTCGCCCTCGGGAAAGGCTTTCGCATGCGCTGCCAATAGAACACAGGACTGGAATGGCATTCAGCAGGACATCTCAGGTAGAGCCCAACGAAAGCTCGAGTACGAGGCCACCGCCACGGTCCGCATCCACGGGACGGCAAACGTTTCAGACACCGCCCAAGTCCGTGCAACGTTGTGGCTCCAGTACCCTGATCTTCCAGAACAGTACATTGGCATTGCCAGGTAATTATTGTTCGTTTTACATACTGATGAGTTATTCTTGCCACAATGAATAGTAGGAATTTCGGAGTTGATTCGTTTTTATTAAGTAGAGTGGAAGCAAAAGCCCAGGAATGGACGCAATTACAAGGGAAGTTTCTTATTCATGGTTCTCCTTCAAAGGTTGTTATATTTTTGGAAGGACCGCCTCCTGGTATTGACATTCTCATTAGTTCTTTCGACGTAAAACATGCTCCTAAAGTGCCCCCATCTCCTCCCCCACTCATCGAGGTACACACGTACCTGTTGGACTGCATGAACATTTACTTGAATAATGGCTAATGGATAATGATCATTACTATTCGGTCTTCGGTGTGTATGATGTATATATACGTGCAGAACCCTGGCTATGGTGTCAATATCATTACAAATAGCAACCTCAACGATGGGACAAACGGGTGGTATTCACTTGGCAATTCCACCATGACTTCTGCACCTGGCTCACCTCGTATACTGCCGCCCATGGCTAGAGACTCCCTAGGACCACATTCTTTGAGCGGACGATATATTCTCGTGACCAACCGCACCCAGTCATGGATGGGTCCCGCCCAGGACATCACGAGCAAAGTCAAACCGTTTTTGACGTACCAAGTGTCCGCATGGGTCAAAACAGGAAACAACGCAACTGGCCCTCCTCAAATGGCGAACGTCGCCGTCAGTGTGGACGGCCAATGGGTGAACGGCGGCCAAGTGGAGATCACCGATGATTACAGGTGGCATGAGATCGGCGGTGCTTTCAGAGTCGAGAAGCAACCGACGGCTAAGATCGTCGCTTATATCCAAGGCCCCTCTCCTGGCGTTGATTTGATGGTCGCCGGGCTTCAGATATTCGCAGTTGACCGAAAGGCTCGATTTAAAGATCTAAAGACACAAACTGATAAGGTAACCATAGAGAATTAATGATTGTTTGTGTATGTGTCTTGACAAACTTATATCATGCATGCATGCATGCATGCAGATACGCAAGCGTGACGTCGTCCTGAAATTCTCTGGATTGGGTTCATCTGGCACTTCGGTCAAAATAAGACAAACCCATAACAGCTTCCCGTTCGGGTCATGCATAAGCCGATCAGAAATAGACAACGAAGACTTGACTTCATTTTTCGTGAAGAACTTCAACTGGGCCGTGTTTGAGAACGAGCTCAAGTGGTACTCCACGGAGCCGCAACGGGGGAAGCTCAACTACAAAGACGCCGACGAGTTGCTCGACTTTTGCACGAAAAACAACCTTCAAGCCCGCGGGCATTGCATCTTCTGGGAGGTTGAAGCCGCGGTCCAGCAGTGGGTCCGGTCTTTGACCGAACCCGACATGCTGGCTGCGGTCCAGAGCCGTTTGACCGGCTTGTTGACTCGGTACAAGGGCAAGTTCCCGCACTACGACGTGAACAACGAGATGTTGCACGGCTCGTTCTACCAAGACCATCTAGGCAAGGACATAAGGGCAAACATGTTCAAAACCGCCCACCAGCTCGACCCCTCTGCGGTCCTGTTCGTCAACGATTACCACGTGGAGGACTGCGCGGACCCGCGCTCGTCCCCTGAGAAGTACATTGACCATATTCTTGATCTGGTGCGCCAGGGGGCGCCCGTGGGTGGTGTGGGCATCCAAGGACACGTGAACAGCCCAGTGGGCCCTATTGTTTCTTCTGCACTGGATAAGATGGGGACCCTCGGGCTCCCCATCTGGTTCACCGAAGTGGACGTCTCTTCGGTGAACGAACACGTCAGGGCGGATGATATCGAGGTCATGATTCGGGAATGTTTTGCTCACCCCGCGGTGGAAGGGATAACGCTGTGGGGGTTTTGGGAGCTGAACATGAGCCGGGAAAACGCGTATTTGGTGAACGCGGAGGGAGGCGTGAACGAAGCTGGGAAGAGATTACTTGGTTTGAAACAAGAATGGCTGACAAACTGCTATGGTCGTGTGGATGACAAAGATGAGCAGTATTGCTTTAGAGGGTTCCATGGGTCTTATGAAATGGAAGTCATCACTGCTTCCTCAAAGAGAATCACAAAGACATTTGTGGTGGAGAAGGGTGAAGATCCGCTGGTCATCTCCGTTGATCTATTATAAATTCACAGAATATGGAGTATCATTCATTGTATAAGTGTACATATAAATATTTCCTTAAGACTTTTTTTGAGTGCTAAATATTTCATTATTGTTGAACATGTGATTAATATATAACTGATTAACAGATGCATTCTTCGTGAATACATTTTCTCCGTTGGTTAACACTTCATTAGAGTATTTTTACTATTTTAAGATCAAACGTTATAAGAGAAAAGTCTATCATTGCGAGAGGAAGAATCAATTTACAGTACCGGTTACCGTTGGTATTGTGAAGAAAACCAAAGAGTAAAAAAAAGGCAGCTGAAACATCTTGAACCGACCGGAAAGTTAAGAATCAATTACTGTACTCCGGTAAATGAAATGGTAAAACGAACAGTCCCGTCATTTACGTACGTCCTAATTAAGGCCGTCGTCTATACATACACAACAATCATTCATCTCTGTTTATCAGCTTGTGATTTTTTTTTCACCATATCAGAGAGTTGAAATGGGCGATTCAAGTACAGCAATTGCTACCAGTAGTAATAATAATAATAATATCATCCTTAACCATGACTTCTCTCAAGGGCTACAGAAATGGACCCCTAATCACTGCAAAGCCCATGTGGTTCGTCTTCCAGCACCAGATGGCGGCGGCGCCGGCGGCGCAAGCGCCTGTTTTCATGCCGTCCTGACTAATCGTAAAGAAGGTTGGCAAGGCCTGGAGCAAGACATCACAGCCCGTATTACGCCAGGCACCGCTTATTCGGTCCGGGCTTGTGTTAGCGTCTCCGGAGAGCTTCCCGGCGGCCATACCACCTCCGTTCAAGCCACACTCAGACTTCATACCCGAAACTCTCCTACCCTCTATCTCCACATCGGAAGGTATGTATCCATTTAATTCCCTGTGAATTTGATGTACAACTTATAAATTTGGCATGTTTAATTATGTCACGTTTCTATTTGGCAGAAAAATCGTATCCCCATATTATTGGGGAACGTTGGAAGGCACATTTTTTGTGTCAACAGCACCAGACAAGGTGGAGTTTTTTCTTGAAGGGCCTCCGCAAGGAGTAGACATACTCGTGAAATCTGTCACACTCTTAGATTGTACCCTCTGGATAAATTCTGACGCAGATATTGAAGCGGGAAACCGCCATGGTAATAACAACAACAATAATATTGTCTTTAATTATGACTTTTCACAAGGGTTGCATATGTGGAACCCCAACGGGTGCAAGGCTCACGCGGTTGTAAAGGATTCGGGAACCACATTTGCTGCGGTTACAAATCGTAAGCAGAGCTGGCATGGATTGGAACAAGATATTACGAACCGAGTTGTCCAAGGTCTTAGTTATAATGTGAGGGCTCGTGTCAGAGTTTCCGTGAACGGTGTGGGAACCATTGATGTACAAATTGCTCTGAGACTAGAGTACCAGAACTTGGAGGCTAAACATTACCTTATTGAGAGGTAGAGTACAATATATATTTACAATTTAGTACGTGATTCTTACCCAATGCTAAATTTTATCATCCGTGCAATTATATATTCTTGCAGGAAACCGGTTTCCATAAACATTTGGGGAATATTGGAAGGTACATTTTGCTTGGGACTTTCAAAGCCAGATAGGGTAATGTTTGTCAAGGAACCAACTCAACCACAAGCTCAAGCTTGTGGTTGTGGCCCACGAATAGATATTTATATACTCTAACACGCTCCCTCACGTGCAGGCGTGACCTCTTTAAGTTTTGCACGTAAAACCTTAATTTTTTTTAAACTGGGTGGCGGTGAGTTTCGAACTCGTGACCTCTTGGTCATCAAGGCTCTGATACCATGTCAAGGAACCAACTGGCCCACGAATAGATATTTATATACTCTAACAATGTTTTGCGTGGAAGGGCCTTCAGCTGGAGTAGATATACTGGTAAAATCAGTCATAATCTCGCATGTATTTCCCTGGCTCCAATTTGCATCCTAAATCTACGTCTGATTCGACATTTGCAAGATGTTTACATTTTTATTAAATTTCTGACCATTTCTCAACGATAGTACATTTTATGCAAGCTTGTTAGCGATGGATATGTAATTTGACTTGGATCGTATACACTATCATTATTAGTGCAAAGTGATGAAATATTGAAATGGAATATAATACAGCACATCGAACATGCATACCATTAATTATAATGAAATATTTACTTAGATCGACACACTTTCATTTCTTTGAGAGTCACTTTTCCTTCTTAAATGGAATAATTTGAAAACAATTTTTTTTTCAGGATTCGAGTGAGTATGTCGTTAACCCTTTACATTTAAATATTCCCTCGCCCAACAAAAAGCTTCATACTTTCCCTTTTGATATATCACAAAACAATTTTTTTTCTTTTTTCCCAAAAAATTGTTTTATAGTTTAATTTTTGAGTAATTTACCTAAATAGGACTAAAACATAATGACTTTCTCAATATAGTACCATATGTTTTTATTGCCCAATGTAGAACCATTGGTCATTATCTATTAGTCAGTAATCAACTAAATGTCCAGCATCACTTGGACATTATTCTTCTCACTAGCCATTATTAAGTCTTATTTAGGGAATAAAAAAGTTTTAAGGCCTACATTGGAAAATGACTAATGTTTTAGTCGTATTCAGTGCAAAATTCACTTAATTTTTTTGAACGGAGAGAGGTAGAGTGTTTTCTTTTCTTTAAAACAATCTAAGTGGATATATTGTCAATTAACAAACAATGCACAAAATCATGGTGCTTGTTGCTTGCAACTTCCAAACAATATTTTTGGAGTAATTTGTCTAAATATGACTAAAACATAATGACTCAATGTAAAATTATATGTTCTTATTTTTCTAATGTAGGGTTATTGGTCATTATCCATTAGTCATTATTTAAGTAAATGTCAACTACCACTGGACAGTATTTCCCTCATTATCCGGTCTTCGCTGTCTGCGGGCGAGATCGGCCCAACGACAATTTTTAGCAGACACAGTTGCTTAGTTGAATGTTAGGCCCGTCTGTTGCTCTTTGGACGAAGAAATCACTTCTAAAGTGGGATTGCGATAGGCTCAAACCTCAAAACCCAGTTGCTTTTGTCTATGCTCTATGTTACTCCGTAATTTATTTGTTATTCTCTCCTCCCCAAAATGTTCCTTCCAATTACTCCGTACTATTTATACGATTAACTTTATTCACTTTTTGGTCCAACTTTTTTCGAATTGAAATCCGTTTACACCATTACGATCAGACAGTCAAACTCTATTAAACGATATACGGAGTAATTTTTATATTTATTTATAATATTTTTTTCTGAAATCATATTTTTGAGAGTTTGACTTTAATAGAGTCAAAATTAATTGAATTGACCTTTATTCTAAAAGGTATTCACATTTAATTCATATTACTTATTCTTATGACTTATTTCAATAAATCATTTCAAAGTTCACATCATAAATAAATTCTTCATTTATTCTTAATTTGGGTCTATACTCTGGTTCACAATCAAAATCACGCATAACTTCAACATATTTGATTTATCTCTATAAGATTTATCCAAATTGTGATATTAGATATTAAAATACATTTTATTTCGTCCCAAAGCCCAACAACAATTTATTTTAATCAAAACAATTTGTTTTAATTGAATAATAATTCAATAATAATTTTAGGATGTGTTTTGGGGCATTACACGTTAGGACAATCATATAAATGGTACTTTACTACATTAAAATTAATACGTAGTAATTTACAATTAATTAACTAGATGCTACTTATGGAAATCAAAACATGTGGTGCCATATAGGAAATATACTATGTTTTAGTGTTATTTGAGTAAATTTCCCATTTATTTAACCTATTTTTGGATGGGAAGAAATTGATGAGAAAGAAAATGTATGAATTGAATGAAAGAAAACACAGACTTCTAGATAAATATATTGTTGGTTTGAATGGAAAATGGAAATTTTCTATTCTTAATTATAATTTGATGGGTATGTTTTATAGTCTTTCTATTCCAAAATGATTTGCCTATTATGGTGTTTCAATAATTTTTGTTTATTTGTGTGTTTTTCTTTATCATTCGGTAAAATAAAATATTCTTATCACATCTTGTTTTGTAAAATTTTTATGTAGTTTCTGAAAGTTATAAAATTTTATACGTCAATCGAAAATATAATTTATTTCGGGGCAGAAGGAGTAGCACCGTAGATCACTCTCACTCTTTCAGATCTTCTCAATAAACGTGTTGGTCTAAAGAGTAATTCATTTAGGTATTTCTCCTATAAATATTGAATATATTGATACAATATTTTGGCGTTCTACATACATTGTACATGATATTTTTATTGTTTTGTTTAATTGTTTATACCATCTTAAAGAGAAACTTGTCTTTGGCCTCGTTTGGCATAAGCGTTAGAGATTAGCGTTAGCGTTTTAAAAAGGCTATCTGACGTCAGCCTTTAGCGTTGGCGTTTTCAGGGTTAATCTATACCGTTAAAATTTTATCTAAAACGCTGACACTATTTGAAAACGCTCTTTCCAAACAAGGCTTTTATTACTCATCGGATAAAAATGTGCTTTAAATATAATTAAAATCAAATTAATCAGATCAGAACTAATCAAATCAGATAAAAAGAACAACAAACCAAAAAAATGAATACAACCTACCATATATTATACGGAGTAATATAAATGTGCTTTAAAATCAAATGTGCTTTTATTACTCATCGGATAAAAATGTGCTTTAAATATAATTAAAATCAAATTAATCAGATCAGAACTAATCAAATCAGATAAAAAGAACAACAAACCAAAAAAATGAATACAACCTACCATATATTATACGGAGTAATATAAATTTGTATTTATATATTTTGATTTATTTTATGTTTTTTCTTTTGCGACCTCATTTTTGGATTCGTACAATTACAACGTCCTAAAATATACGGACCGGCCCTCCTATGTAAATCATATCAGTTGAATAAATATTACAGGGGCCCATTTAAAATTGGGTTATAAATGTTCTCAATAATACGAGTAGTTCCATTTTGGCCCAATTCATAATGTGACTGATTGAAAAGACATACTAGCCCAAAAGATATTCTCTGATTGACATAAATTTGTTTGGATGGAGAAAAGACTTTTAAGAGGCTAACATCAACCATGCTAGGTATACTATGACACTACGTTATACACCAATACTTTGATGATTTAGACGGATACAAGAAGTTAGCGATTAATTTTGCATTATACTAATGTCTTTCTTTTTCTTCAGACTGTTTTCAGTTTTTTCAATTTTTTCTAATTTTTTTCAATGCATTCCGATTTTTCTTACAACGACATAAAAAATACTTTGTATTTACTAATACTTCCTCCGTAGAACTTTTGATGTAGTGTTTTAATATATAAGTTTTATTTTTTAATTTTACACCTACAATCAAATAAAATGAATTGAAAATATATAAAGTTGGTCAACCATTCGCAAACAGAAATAGGAAGAAAGACAGAGGGAGTATCATATATCTAAAATTTGGTAAATTCTTTCGTGGAACAAATGTTCATGCTCATTATATAGACCTTAGTGCATTTGAGGTAATAAAGAAGTGGGCCTTTAAAAAAATAAGAAATATCCACATGCAAAGATAAATTGTTTTATCCAAACATTTATTTGGATGATCTTTAATTGAGTAGTTTTTTAATATTTTAATTTTTCTAACATTTTCTATCTTCTTCCAGTTTGTTTCTAACTCCTTTTAGTCTTTTACTTTCTTTCAACTCTTTCCAGTTTTCCCTGGCTGTTTTCAAACAAATTATATGTTAAATTGCATTTTGTATTATTGAATAAAGTATTTTATATTACATACGCATCAAAGATATTTTATATTATTATTGAAAGAGATTTTTAAGATGGAGTTGTTTAATGTTAACTTCTTCCATTATAACAAGACAATTACAATAATAACTCAGTTAATGTAATTGTAAAATACATTTGTTTTCTTTCCTCTATGTTACATCCAAACATTAGGAGGGAAAACCTTTTTTCTTTGAAATTTTTCTTCCTAATGAAATTTTTCATCCTTACGACCTTATCCAAAAAGGGTAAAAAGAGAAGTAATGAATGAAAATAAGTTAATATTTCTAAATTTAATAATCTCATATCTTCCTTCAAACGTAATATAATATATTCACTCTTTCCTTTATTTTCCACTTTTAATAAGTTTTTTTCCATCTTCTAACTTGAGGGTTAATTTGAAAAATAGTAGGGTTTCTTATTAATATGTGTATGTTAAGGTTTAATTGGAACCAGAATCTTTGGTAAAAGATTTATACCCTAAAAAGTGAACTCAATATCAATAAACTTAGTTTAAAATATTTATTTATCTATCTATCTATTTCATTTTCTTTATTTTTTTTATTTTTGTTGATTGTTTTTAGAAATACGGAGTAATATAATTATACTCCCTCCGTCCCCTAAACTCCTTCCCCTTTCTTTTTTTTCTTGTCCCACTAACTTCTTCTCTTATCTATTACTCCATTCGTTCCACTAAATCCTTCCGGTTTTGACTTTGAGAAAAAATAAGGAAAATGTAATTTTGGTTGACTTTCCAATTTTGCCCCTGATGTGATGGGAAAAAGTAAGATATGATAGTTTGGTTATTAGTGAAAAAATATGATGTGATGGGTAGGGTATAGGGTAAAAGTTGTTTTTTTAATAGAAAATGGAAGTGTTTTGTGGAAAGCAAAAAAAAACGAAAGAGAAAGAGTTTTGTGGAACGGAGGGAGTAAAAAACTACTTTAACCCCTTACTTTTTCATATCATACCTATAACATCATACCTTTTTACAAATAATATATCCATCACATCTTACTTTTACCCATCACATCAAGGATTTTTTTGGAAAGTCAACACCAAAATATCCCCTCTTAATTTATCAAAAAGTCAATAAGGGAACGACTTTAAAGGACGGAGGGAGTATCACTTTTTGTTTTATAAAGAATTACAAAATACTTTGGATAAGTTTTATTTTAATTTTTTAACGATTATTTAAATAAATTAAATTGAAAGAGAAGACCATAAGCCTTCTTAATCTACATTATTACATTTAATTTAGGACAGCGAAGCACTATTTGTCGTAATTAAATTCAAAAATAACTTCAAAAAACTTTTGCATTGGAAATGCCCATAGAACAAAAGGATAGAGGATTGGAATTCGGAAAGGGTTTAAAATACGGGCCGGTAGATTCCAATCACAAGAATTAGTGGACCTACGAACAAGCCCCATAAAGATAATGACTGGCCCACAAATCACATCTGTTGAATGTTGATAGACTCGCACCATCTAACAATAGGGCCCAAACTTTGTGAAGCACAAATACAGAGACTCGTATCTGCCACACACATCCCTTTGTTCTCTTTGGGCTCCACACTCACGTGGGCACATCGTAGACCTGCCCCGGTGACAACGGTCAGTGCTCTTCTATGCCCGCCAACATCTTCCCCAACTTCATTCATAACCTCAGCCTCGGCGTTGCTCAGTTGGCTAGACAATGAGTGCTAAAAAGTAAGTTTGAGTTCGGTCCTGACAACTCCGCTGGGAAGTAACTATGCTAAGTATAAAGCCTCATCATGTACCACTTTTACTCTTATTTTTTCATATCCGATCCTGCCTATCACATATTCACATCATACATTTTGTCAAATAATCTATCAATTACATCTCACTTGGGAAAAAAAACCGAAAATAGGACTAAAACTTATCAAATATACCTAAATAGGACTCCAAAACTTAAATCCCCCAAATAGGACTTAATTTCCGTCGCCATCCCAAAAATACCCTCCCTCTAATCTACACCGCCTTCTAAATCCTGCCCTAAAGCATTTACCATAAAAACACACAGAAATCTAACGCGGCTAATAAGATTATGGTCCGATAGAGCACGAGCAGAAGAAGAGTGCGAAGAAAATGGCGGACGATGATTTTGAAGACCAGAGGCCGAAGACATTGACAGAATCAAAGAAGAAAAAGGTATGTGTTGACTCGAAATGCGCTGAAAAGCAATTTGGAAATCAAAGCTGGGTTGATTTTTGATAAGATTTGTCATAAGGAGAAAGTTTTGAGTAGAATTTCACATGCATTTGGAAATCAAAGCTGTATTTTGTATTTTAGATGAATTTCTTAACCCTAGTTACATATTTGTTAAATATTCAATTAGATTCGGTCATGTGGTTAGAGCTCTTGTGGTCATGTGAATTAAATTACTAAGGAAATTTGTGTTTCAAAATCAAATCCTTTATTGTTGTATCATATGGTCTCATCATTTGTCTTGTGGACATGT
>OOIL02006641.1:232728-259855 GCA_900332095.2 Cuscuta campestris
TGGACATGTTGGATTTAAATGCATAACAAAAAAATAAAAATATTCAATGGTTAATATGCAATTAAAAAAATTCATGATAGTCCAGTAAAGTATGTAATGTGGATATTACCAGTGTCATAATCTGTAATGTGGTGATGAATATTACGAACCATTGTAATGTAAAGTGTCATAGTATGTAATGTGGTAATGTGTATTACAAAGAGTTGTAATGTAGACGGGGCAGGATTGTGAAGTGTGACGCAGAAAGAAAAAGGAGGGCAAAATCGGGAGAGAAATAAAGAATATGGCGGGAGAGGTCCTAGTTGGGGGATAAAAAACATGAACTCCTATTTTAGGGATAAACACAATGTTTTAGTCCTATTAGGGGTGATTTCTAATCTTACTTTTACCCATCACATCAAGAATAAAATTAAAAGTCAACTACAATTTAACACTTCCTTAATTTTTACACTTGGTCAAAATAAAAATCTTTTTAAAAACGGAGAGAGAGAGTATATTTTAGTCTTAAGTAAATTTTCCATAGCGCATCTAAACCTTTTTTTCATCATACAGTACGAAGTAATTATATACTCCCACCGTCCCAAATTATTTGCAACGTTTGCTTTTTCAGCAGTCACGGGAACTTTTGTTTATTTCTACGTTTTCATTGGTTATTTGATAAAATAAAATATTCTTGACACCTCTTATTTCGAAAAACTTTTCATGTAGTTTTTTGATATGTAAATTTTATTTTTTATTTCTATACCAATATGTAAATAAAATGAATTGAAAAAACTCGATATTTTGTCTCGGGAATACAAGTGTAGCAAATATTTAGGGACGGAGGGAGTACTCCTTATTTTTTTTGAATGCGTCCGGAGTAATTATTGATTGAAGAGAAACAGTATATTATTGGATGTGCTAGCATAATAATTTAACTACTCCGTATAATTAAGTGCACATGCATGATCATGCACGCACCTTATATTAAGGCCAGAGTACTATGTGTTTCTGTGCCAATGTTGGCTTATTGTTGATCATAAATACTCTCTTTCACATAAAACGATTCTTATTTTGACTTTAAGAGAAATAAAAAATCTATATTTATGATTGATTTTTAAATTCTTTTTCTCTTGATGTAATGGGTAAACTAAAATATGATCGATAAATTATTAATGAAAAAAATATGATGTGATAAGTATGCTATGAAAAAAATAAAGATAAAAGTATTTTTTATAGAAAGTAGCTAGAAGTGTTCTGGGAAAAACAAAAAAAGAAAGAGTAAGCATTTTAAAAAGCGGATAAAATAGTTTTTAACTTATAAGCTGCTTATAAGTTAAGTACTCTTCCGTGGAAGTAAAGTAACTTAAATGGTCGATAGATAAATCATTTAAAAATATTCATAAATAGTGAGAGACAATTTTACAAATAATTTGGTTATAATGGAGAAATTAAAAATCTGGCTTAAAGATAAGTAGCAAAGACCTTTTTATTTTTTTAGATTATAACAACTTATAAGTCAACTTATAAGCACACAGAAATATGTCATCAGCTGACTTATAAGTAAAAAATGTTTATAGTCAAGTTTTTTACCAGTCTATAAGTACAGAGAAATAACCACTATAAATATATCATTTTTTGCACTGAAAGCCACAACTTTATTACCAACATCAAAGAGTTTACATAACAAACTTACAGATCATCACTCACCGGTCACCATCACTAGTTAACCTTCACCTTCTTAAATAAAAAGAAAGAATACATATAAAAGGATGCAAACTCACAGATGTCCTCCTCTGTGCAACTCTTATGATGCAAATGTCTATTTCTTGCTCTCCAAATGCTGTAAACACAAGCGGCCCAAACAACAATGAACTTAATTCTTTGCCTCTTCCCTTTAATTTTTATTGCAGCCTCCTCTATTGTTTCCATATAAGTGGCATTAAAAGAAAGCTGAAACCTACTAAACACCTTCTGATATATCCTCTGTGCATACGGGCAGGACCAGAACAAATGCTTTTATGTCTCAGTTTCTACTTCACAAAACACATGACACACCTCATATCAATATTTAGAAATCTTCCCAATCTTTCTTAGCTTTAGTCTGTAATCTCCCTTGCATTACAAGCCATAACACCACTTGGAACTTTGAAGGATTCAGTTTTTCCAAACCAATTCACTCCATTTAGGCCTAGTGCCCTTACCCTGAAGCTATTCATACCCATCCTTTAGACGGTACTCCTTGCTATTAGGCATAGATATAAACATCTCCCTGATTTTGATCATTTCTCTCTAATAGTAAAATAAGTCCATTCTTGGGAAATAGTTCCAAAATTCTTCTCCTTTGATGTATCTATTGTGGATCCACTTTACTCATAATACACTTTTTTACAACCTATGTCCCAGTTCAGCCTCATGATGTTGGCCCTATTCCAATTATACACATTCTTTAATCTATGCCCTCCATAATTCCTTTTAGGACGGTTTTCATCCCATTTAACCAAAGTAGTTTTTTTATATTCATGAGTACTACCCCACAAAAAGTTTCTGCATATAGAAATAACCTTTCATTACTGTCTTAGGTAGTATAAATATCCTTGACGAGATTGAAATAATCTTTATTATGACTAAATTAATTATCATAATTCTTGAAGTGTATGAGAGGTGTCTGGATCCCCAAGTAAATTTGTCCACTAGAGCTTCACAATCACTTGCCTTCAATCTGGCAGCAGTAATTAGCTGGCTGCCAATATACGTGAAATGCAGGGTTCCTAGCTTCATTTTAGTTAGGAAATTTAGCTCTTACTGCTTGCTTTTGTTCACTAATACCTCCAATCACAATATGGGATTTGGTATTGTTGATAGTCAGTCCAGTTGCCACTTTTAACTCTTCCAAGACCTGCATGATGCACTTAACAGATTTATCATCAACTTTACTAAACTACTATTAGATCTTTAGCAAAGCACATATTCACTATCTTCAATGTTCCACACATACATATGGAGTATAAGTAATATAATTACATTCCTTCCGTCCCAAATTTATTTATGTAATGTTTGAAAACTTGGATTTGGAATTCAAATCCAGATTTGACTCAAATTCTAAACTTAAAAAATTTAAATTTGGATTTGAGTCAAATTTTCCTAATTCATAACAAAGCTCAAATTTAAACTCATATACCTCCCCATTGTCATTTGAAATTCAAAAATTTAATTTTTTTTAATTGAGATGCATGAATTGAAATGAAATAATAGTTCTCAAACACTACCTTACATCGCTCTAATATTGGGTAAAAATTCGTATTTTGAAAAATGATTTATCTATAAATCTAAATAGAAATAAAAATTATAAATTATATATTTTGAAATTAAATCAAATACTCCCTCCATTCTCAAAAACACTTCCTCTTTCATTTTTTTTACTTCTAACAAAACACTTCCCCTTTCTATGAAAAAATCACTTTTACCCTTACTTTTTCATACCCTACCTATCACATCATACTTTTTCTCTAATAATCTATCCATCACATCTTACTTTTACCCATCACATCAGGGGCAAAATTGAAAATCAACTATAATTTAACACTTCCTTATTTTTGACCCCAAATCAAATGGGAAGGGTTTTTCCAAACGGAGGGAATATTCAATAAAAATAAGATGGGACAAAAATATTTTGTTTTATCAAATGACAAACAAAGTTATTGAAAAACTCAAATGCTTAAGCGTAATTCATTTTGAGACGGGAAAAATATTGTTGTAATACATAAATAATGAAAATAAATAATAGAAATTTACATAAATAACACTAAAATATAATGAATTTTCCTAAATAGCATCACATACATGTGTTTTTTTAGATATAGCACTTTTAGTCATTATCCATTAGTCATTATTCAAGTAAATGTTTGTCATCACGGGATATTATGAACATTATTAAGTACTATTTAGGAAATAAAACAGTTTAAGTGCTATTTAGAGAAATGACTTAAGTTTTAGTGTTATTTAATGCAAATATTTCAATAAATAAATGAAGAAAAACGAGACCATTAATTATGAAAGGAGGGATGGGAAGTACACACCATATACACAGCACGGTGGACTTTTTGCAAATATATTTACACCAAACGGATGCTATTTTCTTTGTTTTCCACAGTAATCCTTCATGTTTATTAAATGCACCCGAGCTTTATTGGACGCATCTGTTTTTAAGGAAAAATTCTATTTGTATGTATTACGTATTTTGTAAGCCACTCCATAACTTGTCAAGAAAGGAAAAATTCTTCTCTGTACTTATTCCGATAAATAGCTTCTGCCGATCCAAAAATTCCAAATATTTTGACAATTCCAAATATTTTGAGGATTGGATCGGTTCGAATGAGCATCCCGAACTGTACCGGTAGTGTCAAGGAACCAATTTAACCAAAAGTTTAAGTTTGTGGTTGTGATCGAGAAAATGTTTCTTATATACTAACACGCACAATCACGTGCAGACATAATTTTTTTTTGAGTCTTGCATGTGAAATCTTGACTTTTTTAAAACTGGGTGAGTTGAGTTTCAAACTCGTTACTTCTTAGTGAATAAGACTCCGATACTATGTCAAAGAACGAATTCAACCAAAAACTCAAGCAGTTGATAAGTTAAGAACTGTTTATCAGCATTAAGTTAATAAATATCAACACACAGAAACACTCTTAATGTTTGTGTAGAACTTTTGTTTAGGAAAATTGCTCTCTCAAACCATGCAATATCAACTAAACAAATACTCCCTCCGTCCCAAAAAAATTTACACGTTTCAAGGGTATTTTTAGAAAGTCAATACAAAATTATCCTTCTCTTAATTTCTACTTTAGTCAAAACGTATCCATCTTTATGGAACGGAGGGAGTATTCAGATGAGGTCAAATATCTTTTTCTCATTGACTGAGAAGATCAAAAGTGAAGGAGATATCAAAAAAGGAAATGAAAAGAAAAGAAGAAAAGGAGAGAGAAAGATGAAAAGTTTGGGCAGGGGAGCAGTGGGTGGAGCATGCATGCATGCATGCAGATGTATATAGTAGCTAGGTACGGTGGTGGGTGCAGCTAGCTGGTAGAAAATGGTTTGACCGCATCTTCATTCATCCAAGTGTGGGCTCCACACTACTTTACTCTGCTTGCCTTGTAGCGCGAGAGTTCCGGGCGCGCTCTGGCTTGACTACGTGGGCCCCCTCTCACCGCGATCGACAACCCCTCTGATTGGACTCCGTATTATTATCGCCCTCTATCTATTTACTGTTTTGTAACTATAACACATAATAATCCGACGCCGTCAGATCACAGCAATGGATGATGGGTCAGCCTCAAACCGTCTTTTTATATATCTCTCCCTCTTTTTTACTCTCACTTTTATGGCATGCCCCAGTTGAGAAGATAGTAAATTGGAAAATACTAAAGTCACAAACATATACTCCCTCCGTTCTCAAAAAGAATTCTTACTTTGAAAAAGTGGAAAAATAAGGAAGTGTTAAATTGTAGTTGACTTCCAATTTTGCCCTTGATGTGATGGATAAAAGTAAGATGTGATGGGTAGATTATTAAAGAAAAAGTATAATGTGATAGGTAGGGTATGAAAAAGTAAGGGTAAAAGTGATTTTTTCATAGAAAGGGGAAGTGTTTTGTTAGAAGTAAAAAAAATGAAAGAGGAAGTGTTTTTGAGAACGGAGGGAGTAGTTCACAAGCTTCATATATTTGTCTTTTGTGGATTTTAAAATAAAATATATCTTATTATTTAAGTGTATCTTATTTCTAGGAAAGTGTTAAAAAAACATGTTTGTAAATTTTGTGAACTGTTTGATTGTGACTCTAGCATTACACTAATAATTTCAATAAAAAACCATAATGAATTACTACAAGAGCAAAAGCCTCGGGGTTTCAAACTTCTCTCTCTTCAACGTCAACTGTTACTTACAATTTTACTGGAAATGAGTTTGAAGCTCCGATGCTTCAAACCTTTATTTTTTATATTTTTAATATACATCTTCTAAAATTAAATAAAATAAAACTTCATTTTAGTTAAATTTAAATTAAAATAATTTATTAAATCAAAAAAATTATACAAAATAAAAAAATTACATTCAATAAAAAGAACATTTAATAAAAAATCCATTAATAAAAAACTAAGGCAAATAGCCGAGGTTTGCATATCATACGTGGACGGATTACATGCGTATGATTGGAAAATTCACATCGCTTCCTTGTTTAGCTCGAGACCGGACGAAAGAACGTTAAACCGAAGGGATTCATACAAAAAATAAAAACAAATACTTGAATAATTTTTTTAAGAAAGAGTAGAGAGAGATTTGTGTTTGTGGTGTGTATTGAAATTTTAAAAAATGGATTTAATAAATAGAGGAGAGATTTTTTTTCAAGGGGGATGGGGGCTCCAATGGTCAAATTTTAGCATGTAATTTGTGTCAAAAGTTGGACGCTCCAAAAATGATTGTGTGATAACGAGAAGGGGGTGTTTAACGCCCCCATGCGTCAAACTCAGCTTAACGCCGGTGGGAGTCAGTGATATCTCCTTTTTGTACCCAATATTTAAATTATAGAATTAGAATTTGGAATAATAATTCTAGTTTTATTGTTTGGCAGTATGAAAATATGTGAACTAGAAATTGGTATTGCCAAAAATGAATTAGAATTGGATAATTTAATTTCATCTAAATCAATTACAAAGAATTTCAATTCTCAATTCAATTCTATGTTGGTCATTTTAGTATCATCGGCTATTTTGCATGATTGCATTTACCTAGATCAGACAAGAATTTAAATAGACGGTGTCAAATGAGTTAGGAGGCACGGAGTGCCCACAATCTTCCATTAATACTTTAACCATTAATGTTTTTAAAATTTACTTAACCAAGTGAGATAATAGGGAGGCATACTTGTAAGCTGGTCGATAGGAGATTAGGAGGTACAAAGAAGTAATACGTGGGTATGGCTTTCCACAATCGTGCTACAGAATGATCATGTTTTGTACGAAGTACTCCGTATATTTATCCATTTTTACTTTTTAGAGTCAAACTACGTCAACATTTAACTTTAATTAAATACAAATTGTAATATATTTTAACATAAAAATTATTTTGTTAAGTTCATCTTATTGAAAACTTTTAAAATTAATGTCATATAAATTAAGAGTAATTAAAACTCAAAATTTGTTTAGTTTGATTCAAAAAAGTCAAACTGAACAATTAGTACAAAATTTAGTATGTAGTTTTTGCACATAATTAGGACATGTCTCACTATTTATCAATAAGTATAACATTATATTATATTGTCCGACCAACACTAAAGGGATTTAAGGAATGTGGTTTTATTTATTTTTTTTAGATATAGGGAGTTGATGAACAATTTATTATCATTGTCACTATAAAAGGGCAAAAAATCACAAATATGGTGAATAATCATCATAACAATTTCAAAAAATAAATCCTATTCCCTCTATCCCTAAAAGATTTACCCATTTTATTTTTTGTACATTTCATAAAGCACTTTTATTCCGTATCAAATGCCAAAAAAAGCTTTTAAAACAATTTCTATCCACTATAAAGGGTAAATATGATACTCCACTATAAAGGAGTATATTTTAGACATTTTAGATGTGGATAAAAGTATTTTATGGGATGCGCAAAAAATGAAATATATTGATCTTTTTGGGGAGGATGAATTGAAGTAAAATCTCGAATTGAAGATTACAACTTACTCCCACGTATAGGAAACTCTTAAATCTGAAATAGTGAATATGATTTTTTTAAGGCTCATGGATTATATTCCAAAAGAATTGAGTTGGTTTTGTTTTAGTTGCATACTTGCCCCCGCATCATGGTGTAAATTAAAGCAAATGTTGGCAAATTATTACTCCAATAATTTATTATTGACAAAAGGATAAAGAATAGTACGTTTTGAGGATGATGAAGAGTGTTGTCGCGGCCAGCTATATGTGATACTGCCTTCTCGGAAATGTTTTTCTCATTACACTTTATCAGATTTAACCAAATTTATTTTTAATTTAATGTTTTGATTATATATAGGTGTAAACTTTTAAAATAAAATTTATATATTTAAAAATTAAACAAAAAATTATTCAAAAAAGTGTTACTATGACTATATTTTATTATCAAATAAGTAATAAAATAAGAGAAATTTACCTAAATAGGACTAAAACATAATGACTTTCCCAATATAAGACCATATGTTTTTATTTCCCAATGTAGGACCTTTGGTCATTATGAATTAGTCATTATTCAACTAAATGTCCAGCATCACTTGGACATTGTTCTTCTCACTAGTCATTATTTAGTCCTATTTAGTTAATAAAAAAGGTTAAGTCCTACATTAGGAAATGACTTTTGTTTTAGTCCTATTTAGTGCAAATTTTACATAAAATAATCAAACAAAATGGATATAATTTGACCATTTGAATGATCAATGAGAAGAATATATCCAAAGTGGTGAATAGAAAACATGGATGAGAATTGCAACAGAAACGTATGTACTCCCTAGTCACTGCACTACACAGGCCCAAAAAAACTTTTTTAAATCTACGGAGTATACACTACTTTTTCCTATGAAGAATTTACCTAAATAGAATTAAGACATAATGACTTTCTCAATATAGAACCATATATTTTTATTTTCTAATGTAGGACTTTAATTTGGTCATTATCAATAAGTCATTATTCAACTAAATGTCCATCATTATTGGACATTATTTCTCTCACTAGACATTATTGAGTTTTATTTAGAGAATAAAAAAAGTTTTAAGTCCTACATTGAGAAATGACTTACTCCGTATGTTTTAGTCTTATTTAGTGCAAATTTCACTTTTCCTATATTCACATGCATGTCCACCTATGTAGAAGTTAAAGAGAATGATATTCATATTTTGATTGAATTTTTATTTTCTTTATGATTAATTGTGAAATATTTATTGATAGATTTAAAATCGTGAAAGATATCAAACTCTCATATTTATTTATTCTAATTTTGCCTCTTTTAGTATAGTGGTAATGTCGAGAGATACTAAAGACGATATTAGAACATACTTCCCACGTCTCGCAAATCATTTCTTATTTTGACTTTTGAGAGGATAAAGTTTAGAAGTTTGATCAAAGTAAAACGACGACAACTGAAACAAGCAAGTTCAGGAAATATCAAAATGGATAGGGCGTAAAAGGTAGTTGAAATATGTTCAGTTAGATTTAAGAATGGTCATTAGTTCAAGATGTGATAGTTACAATTTTACGAAAGTAAATGTCTTTTGTTAATCAAACAAGTACAGAGTACTAAGTAAAGATGGAGTATCAAATTGGTAACAGGAGTATATATATATATATATAGAGTGGTTGTGTGTGTACATGTGTATATGAGGTCAATAATTTTCTTTATGATTAATTTTCTTTAGTGCTGTCAAGTGTCAACTAGCTATCTAGGCAAACTCCAAAAGGCCTGGCCTGGTACACAGTAGCTTAATTAGGAGATCGAGGAAACCGCCCCGGCGCAGCCAGCAACCGCCACGCACTAACCTCCTTCCCGTAGCTTCTTTGATTTCAATTTGGCAATAGACTAATTGGGTTCTATACAAAGAAGGTAAATAAGAGAAATGGAGAGCTACAACCATCTTGCGGAGGAAGCCGTCGCCGCGAGGCAGAGGGCCAACGGAAACAATAACTTCATGTACGGCGGCGGCGGCGGGGGGTCCGTTCTCGGGAGCTACGGGAGACCCGACGAGGGAAACAATAATAACAACCACAACATATCCACGGGGTTTCATCTGCAGCCGGGGGGCGAGTGCTACAGTCAGTCGGAGGGACACTCTCCTCATCATCAGGTGAAGACGGAGGGAGAAAACGGCGCCGTTTCTCTTCACCATCAAATGTTTCACCAGTACCCTCTCATCGTCCGTGATGACCACAATCATGACTACCACCACCATCAAGAGGCGGACGCCGCCGGCGCCGGAAACTCTCTCGGAGAAGTCGACCCGGTGAAGGCCAAAATCGTTTCTCATCCCCACTATTTTAACCTCCTAGAAGCTTTCATCGATTGCCAAAAGGTATTTATATTATTTCAAAAAATGAGAGATTGTTTGAGTTTTAATTAATGTGTAAAGACACCATTGTTTGTTTTTGTTGATATGTTGTTGTGAATATATGGTGGGACGAGAAGGTGGGAGCTCCGCCGGAAGTGGTGGCGCGTCTGACAACGGCAAGGCAAGAGGCGGAGGGGAAGCAGCGAGCTTCTTTCGGGTCCATAGATTTCTCCAAGGACCCTGAACTCGATCAATTCATGGTACGTGAGCTAGCCAAACTATATACATATAACTACATTTGAGTATTTGACATCATATATATAGTGTCTCATTATTGTGTTGTGTTTAATTAATTTTGTGAGACCCCTTGGCTTATTTTGTACATATATACTCCCTATATTATTATAATTGTAAGATGAAGAAGGTGCGTTTATATATATTAATTGGGATGGTTGGATTGATCTGCAGGGAGCTTATTGTGAAACGCTAGTAAAGTGCCGAGAGGAGCTGGAGAGGCCATTTGCAGAAGCCATGGAGTTCATGCGGCGGATTGAGTCGCAGCTCAACCTTTTATGTGATGCTCCCCTCCGCAGCATCTTCAACTCCGGTAGCGAAACTCTTCCTCTATCATTTTTTTTCTTTTTCACCAAAACACTTTCATTTTCTATTAAAAAATTCATTTTTAATTTACCCATATTAACTCTAACTCTTATCTTATCTGTCACTTCATATTTTTTCACTAATAATCTACCCATCATATTAAAGACAAATTTTGAAAGTCAATTCTAAATTACTCGTCTTTATTTTGACCAAAAGTCAATATATAAGAATTATTTTTCGAAAGGGAGAAAATAGTACTCCCTCCGTCCGCTTAAGATGTTCTCATTTTGACTTTTGGTGGTTTTTAAGGAGAGTTGAAAAAAGGTAAAAGTTTACCATAATACCCTTAATGAAAAAATGGGTGGAGTGTATTAAATGAGGTGGGTGAGGTGTAATAAATAAAGTAAGTGGAGGTAGTTGTGGTATTTTACTTGTTAAAAAATGAAATGAGAAGATCTATTGTGGACAAAGAAAAAGAGCTATTGGAAAGATCTATGGACAGAGGGAGTATATTGTATTTGGGGATGGGTGGAATAAATTTGGTGAAGGTGGTTCAAGTCCCAAATATAATTAGAATAGTCAGTCACCACCATAAATATCTCATCCATTCATAGTATATGGTTGAAAAGGAAAAGGAAAAGGGTATGATTTGGACTTTCATGAGCTGGGAAACAGCTTATTGCTCAAGTGTTTAGTGTCCCATCCCATCCACGTCTATTTTTTCATTTCCATCTATATAAAATATTTCATCCATTCCACATAAATTTGGGCGTTTCACCCAAAGAGGCACTCCACTTCTCCTTATTTGCTTTCCCCATTTGTTGGCTACACAATTTTGACATCGAAGTTATACTACCTCGTCTCAAACAAAACTTTTCTCTTACGGTACTTTGAAAGAACAATTTTTTTTGGGAGTCCATGTTTTTTTTAGAGAGAGAGAGAGAGGGAGAGTTAGGTAGGTAGGGCAGTGTTTGGGATACCTTGGAATAGTCCACAAATAATAGAGTACTTAATAATTGACCAATAAAGGTGATGATAAGCATAAGAATATGACCTACAAAAGGGCAGCGGAGCCCTCTTGTCAGTGTTTAACTATAGATAGCCGTTCATGTCTTTTCTTTTACATAGCGACGCCTTTCAATGTATTCATTGGTCCTATTCTCTTTGTCCACTTATGACTTTTTAAACTATTCATCTAAGCACTTTGACTTTTCAAATTCTCTCAATGTGTAAGCCTAAATTATTAATATATAATTTCTATAATTTTTTAATATACAAATTACAAGATAAAATGGATTAAAGAAGTGCATTGAATAGTGTGCCAAAAGTTAAGTGGACAAAGAGAGTGGGACGGAGGGAGTATATAGGACTAGTTTTGTTTGAAGTAGAAAAAAAATGTTAAATATATCCATAGGCATTTCAAAAATTTGTGTCTGTGGATGGGATGGGGTGGGACACTATGGGACTCCGGCGTTGTCCCAATTTTTTTATTCAAAAAATTAAAATATGAAATTTGATTAAAATGTCTTTGTAATTTATTACTCCGTAATATACTCTTCCAGATCTTGAAAGTCTTTTTCTTTTCTTGTCTCAAAAATCTCTTTCTAATTTAATTTCTTTTAGAAAACTACTTTTACAATATTAATTGTTACCTTAGGGATATCTTCCAATAGTCCTATCTATTACGGAGTAACTATTATTTCGTACTATCCATTAGATGTTACTTTAATAAAAAATTCTTCCTTAAATCATGTAAAATTTCAAATAAAATGGAGATTTAGAGCTTGTTCTTTTCATCTTATTTTTTTTACTTATTATTTATTCTTATTGAAATCAAATCAGATAAGAAAAGCTTTAAATATAATTACAATCACATCAAATATTGAGTTGAATATCATATAGTAATGTAACGAACATTGAGTTGAATATCAAACAACCATTTTAAAAAATTGTCTATTCGAGTAATTAAAATGCAAAATCCACAATTTCAATCCCAAGGTAAAATTTGGAGACCACTTCTAAAAACTTTTTAGAAAATTCAAAACAAAGAAAATTAAAAATACTCCCTCCGTCCTATAATGATCTTCCCGGTTCGCAAAACGAAGAAAAATCCCAAGTTTTTTCAATCTATTTTATTTAAATATTGGTATAGAAATAAAAAATAAAACATACATATTTAAAAACTAAACTAAAAGTTCAACAAAACAAGTGGTGACAAGAATATTTTATTTTATCATATAGGCCATGAAAAAAGACAAATAAATATAAATTCCCGTGAAGTTGGAATAGTGGTATGAGAAGATCATTATAGGACGGAGGGAGTAATTGGTTACTCGAAATTTTGGGGTATGGTTTTTCACTTTTTCAAGGGATTTCTCTGAATTAAATACCAAGACGGTACTGCTTTGAATATCTTTTGATTCCTTTCTGCTGCTCATGATACCAAGGCTGTTTTTTTTTATTGAAATGTAATAGAGAAATAAAACAGGTAAGAATTTTATGCCGACAGAGTTTTGTTTGTTAAAACTAGATTTTACCCGTGCGTTGCACGGTAAGTAATTTATTTCAACATGTAAGTTATAAAATTTCTTAAAGTAAAACCTCTACAGAATTATTTAAAGTTCAATATATACTTCCTCCAAGTCAAATTTATTGATGTAAGTTATTTGAATATGGAATAAAATATATAAGTTCAATATGACATATACTTCCTCCAAGTCAAAAAAACTTAAATCATTTTAAATTTAAAAAATTATTTAAAAAATTATTAATCCATAGAATTATTTAGTCACATGTACATAAATACCAAATGTTAATAAAAAGTATATGAAAGCAAGCACTTTAGAAAATATAACATGTAGTGGTATTAGAATATATAATGTTTTAACGCTATGGATTCAATTACATTGCAACATCTATTCATAGTATATTCGAAGTATATTCGAAACTAAACAAAAAATATAAACCCACATGATACAGTAGTCCAATAATAAACACAAATATAGTGACACATGAAAACCCAATAGAGTAAATATCCAAGAAGCATAAATTTGTTAAAGCATATGACACCCAAAAACAAAGTTCCAAAAGAGCAAAAGAAGCCACTCCAGTTGTCCTCTAAATAGCCTAATCCTCGTAATGTAAAAATGTCATTGTCAATTGGTTCATAGCTCATTAACTTCTGCGCAATAGTGCAAGTTGCAACAAAATTCAAAGACATCTCCAAGCACCAGCATGTACAGGAGAGTATAACTCAAAACACATTCTTGTACTCCTTTGTCACAGCTCAAGTCGTATGATATAGAGATTTAGAAGACCCCCAACATGCCCGAAATGCCAACTATGTACATTAGCGAATATAGTTATACACACATTAACAATTACTCCCTCCGTACCGTGAAACATGGGACATTTGCTTTTTAGGAGGGATTTAAGGGAGTGTATTTTGGTATTGAATTTTCAAAAATGTCCTTTGATGTGATGGGTAAAAGTATGATTTGATGGATATATTATTAGTAAAAAGGTATGATGTGATAGTTAGGGTATGAAAAAGTAAGGAGTAAAAGTGACTTTTTAATAGAAATGAGAAGTATTTTGTGGGACGGATAAAAAAAGAAAGGGGAAAGGTTTTACGGGACGGAGGGAGTATATACTTGTAGAGATGTCACCAATCTTTAGTAACAAAGAGCCAAAGCTCCCCCCTAATGTTGTCTTTCCTCCAAAAGAAATACCAAGACTCAAAATCTATTAGGATAAGCCTTATACTAATAGCCAAAATGGTTTCTTCAGTTACTTTAAATGAAACTAACCCAACACTGAAGATGAATAATCATTAGCCTTAGACGTTGATGCAGATTAAAACAAAAGAACTGATAAATGCAAAATGCTTAGACCCTTGTGCACATTTAAACTGCTAAGCATCAACACGCCCATCTCGAAGCAGGTAAAATTACACAACCCTAGAAAATTATTACCAAAATTAATTTCATCAATACTTTTAGTTGCTATATAGATCCAATATTTAGGGAATCACTACGGAAAGTGAAAATATCAGCGAAACAATAATTTTCAGATCAAATTTAATTTCAAATTTCAACTTTTATTTTCGACAAATTTAAAATCAGAAGACAAAATTTAAAGTTTATGGTTATCTATCTCAAACCACTAAAGAATTCAGAATCGAAACATAAAAACCTTATAACTGTTTAAATCAAAGTAGTTAACTGATAATTGGCAATGTAACTCATACCAAGTAAGCATGATGTACTTCAATTATAATCATCAGTAGCTATTTTGGGTTCTTTATGGCGAAAAACCAAGTGTTAGGTTGTAGTCTATGTGGCAAATCCAAGCTTGTCTCTTTAGCTCCATGGCAGCAAGGCTATGTTTATAAAAACTACATAGTATCCATGCACTAAAACATTCCTATACATTACCTAAATAAAGGAAGAAGTAGCACATTAGCAAATATGGAAAACAAATTCTAAAAGTAAACTTGAAATTTTATAAATTCTAGGACTATATTCCTTCCAATATTACAACTGTTGATACTTATAATATACACCTTATGGTTAGGCTAAAAAAATGAACTCATGATGATGCAAGACACACAATTAATGACATGGCTATATTAGTTGTGCCTTAGCTTTGTGCAAGGCTACATGAAACATCAATTATTGACGTGGGTGTAATGAAATTAGTAGTCAATTAATTTAGTTATCACTAACTACATGGGAAAAAAATCAATAGAAAATCAGTAGAGTTTAGTCTTTTTAGAGATTCATTGCATGACCTAAATCAATTTTTTGCTCAAAAACTTCATCTCGTGAAAAAAACAATATCTCACCTGTTGCTATTACTTTGTCAAGAACATCTTTAAAGTGATGTGAATCCAATTTTAGATTTGAGCAAAGCATTGAACAGAACAACCCGTGCATTTAATGAAAAAAATTGATTTAAGAGAATAAAAACTAATATGAAATGAGGGAAAACAATGGAGTGGAGGCTGTGGAGCTCGAGACAGATACTAAATACATGCAATTCATATTATTAGTGTAGAGGCTAAACATTTTTTCATTTGTTCATTCCCTCTTATGATTTGAGCAACCTAACGTTGCTAAACATATGCTGAGAAAGATACTGTAGACATATATGAAAGGATTTATGCAAACTCTTAACAATAAAACATTATAGGAATTAAAGGATAAGTCACCATTAGATATCAAACAAAATGTTTGTGACCTACCTCTTGATCCTTCACTTAGCAGTCCAGCTTCACATCTTCGTTGCATAGGATGGTGTAAGATCTTAAAAGCATTATATGGCTTTGTGATATATCAATACTAATAGCTTCTTTAACATCTACAGGATTAATAAAAGCAGTAGCTCAATAATAGAATCCAAATTCCCTATTCCACAACTTAATAAACAAATGCACAAAATGAAAATTATATCTCCCGGCTTGATTTCTTTTCATGTTCTTACATATTTCTATGATGAAAGGATATGGAGAAAATTATTATTTAGCAAATGATATGGAAATATATAGTTCAAATAGTCAAAGAAGCCTTCAAGATTGTTTGAGAACAGTGTTCTACACTTCCACACATGTGGGGAAACTGGAGTTTGAAGTAAAATGCAGTATGGAGTAATATAAAAGCAACAATAAGTGAGAAAAGTGCTCATAATATAACCTAGAAATTACAAACTGATACTAAAATTCAAACATGAACAATAGCTTATAACTAATGAAGATATATGATGGAAAAATCAACTTTTGGCCATTAGATTTTGTTATAAATAAACTTGGGTTTCACTTAGGATATAACATTAAACAAAAAATCAAACTAATATTGTTTTGGGTTGTACAAATTCATCACCAAAACACTAAATTACAGCGGAGATACACAAATCCTAGGGTAAAGAGTGAGATTTTAATTCTAACCGTTGAAGATTTTGATGCTTGTGCACGTCCTTATGAAAGATAGAAGAAGATGACTTCTCTTTCCCACTCTCGCCGCTCCTCTCTAACTAATAGAAGATCATCATTACATAACTTTAACAAATGGCCTCTTGATTCTCCCATATATAAGAAATTTTTTTAAATGAATGATATATAAAAGAAGAGTAGATAATGAGTAGTGGCATAATGATGAGGGTGGCAGGGTCCCTTGGGTGTATTAGAAACCCATAGAAATGCCATAGTAACATGAAGAATTGAAGTTTCATTCACAGGACTCATAGAGACATTTCATCTAACATGTAGTGACTCCTCTTTGCCTCTGTAAATTTGCAAACTGAAAAGGGATGTGACCTACCTGGGACCTTGAAGAACACTTATAGATTGATTAATTGATGAAATTAACATAAAATTGATATGAAGATATATAAGAGTAAATGGATTGATACCTTAATTATGAAAAAATATAAGAAATTGATGAAATTCGGATGTACTATAGTCTACAGCCGTTGGGTCAAACTCGAGGAAGATGATGAATAGTACTCCTGCAACGACACCCTCCACTTTCTCCTTCTTTCTCAAGTTGCTCACTTCTCTCGGTCTTCTTTACTTCATTCCGATCGATTGAGTACTCAATCTGTCCATCGCTATTTGAAACGCTACACAGTATCAGATTGATTATTCCACGATGTGCTTTAGTGGGTGGTTGGGACTTGGGCTGCAGTTTTTCTAATACGCAATAATATTTCCACAGCCGACGTCGTATTGGTCTCCTACAACTGAGCCGGAAATTTTTCGTGCTGCTCTTGTAAATAGAAGGATATTAAAATATGCTTTTGTTTAAGGCCCATTTAACTTTTGATTTCCTGCCCATTATGATGGAGGTGATGCATCAAATAATATAATGAATATAACGTTGAGTAATGCTAAAATCACAAACAAAACATTTACAAATTGCACAAACTTACCTAAGATGTACTCTCTCCATCCCAAAATATTTGTCACACTTGTTCTTTCAACAGTTGTGAGAACTTTTGTTTATTTCTACGTTTTCATTGGTTATTTGATAAAATAAAGTATTCTTGAAACCTCTTATTTCGAAGAAATTTTCATTTAGTTTTTTTATAAATAAATTTTATTTTTTATTTCTATATCAATATGTAAATAAAATGAATTGAAAAAACTTGATATTTTACCTCAGTAATAGAATTATGACAAATATTTAGGGACGGAGAGATTAAATACTCCCTCCGTCCTCCTAAGATGTTCTCATTTTGACTTTTGGTGATTTTTAAGAAGAGTTGAAAAAAGGTGAAAGTTTACCATAATACCCTTAATGAAAAATGGGTGGAGTGCATTAAATGAGGTGGGTGAGGTGTAATAAATAAAGTAAGTGGGGGTAGTTGTGATATTTTAATTGTTAAAAAATGAAATGAGAAGATCTATTGTGGACAAAGAAAAAGGGCTATTGGGAAGATCAATGGGGGACGGAGGGAGTAATACAGAGTAGTTTCAAATAATTAAAAAATAAAAATTTAAATACACAAATAAAAAGTTTGTGAGTATTTTGTGTGTGACTCTAATATTAGTCTATAATGTAATGTTGAGCAGAGGGGGATGAGAAGTACTGCGAGGGGGTAGGGTCATCGGAGGAGGACCAAGACAACAGCGGCGGAGAGGCGGAGGTGCGGGACATGGACCCGCGGGCCCAAGACAGGGAGCTGAAGAACCACCTCCTCCGGAAGTACAGCGGATACCTGAGCAGCCTGAAGCAGGAGCTGTCGAAGAAGAAGAAGAAAGGGAAGCTGCCCAAGGAGGCGAGGCAGAAGCTGCTCAGCTGGTGGGAGCTCCACTACAAGTGGCCGTACCCTTCCGAGTCCGAGAAGGTGGCGCTGGCGGAGGCCACCGGCCTCGACCAGAAGCAGATCAACAACTGGTTCATCAACCAGAGGAAGCGCCACTGGAAGCCCTCCGAGGACATGCAGTTCATGGTCATGGCCGACGGCCTCCACCCCCAATCCGCCGCCGCCGCCGCCGCCCTCTACATGGACCGCCATTACATCCACCACCACCACCAACATCAACATAATCATCATCATGTCGGAGGAGGTCCTCTCCCCCCCGACGCTCCTTTTCGCTAGCCCGTTTAATTTCTTGATTTCTTCATTTCTTTAATTTTATTTTGTCTGCAGCAGCTCCATCGTACTACTTGATTGTTGACATCATTTATTTCTTCCAGAAATTAAATAAAATTTTAACCTCTTCGTTTTCCAATTACTTTCATTCTCCTTCCTTGTAGTTTATCTTATCTAGCTTTACTACTCGCTAATACGTGTCATGCATGTACAAAATTTTCACTTCTACAATTTTTCAATTTTCATATCTTACTTATCACAAAACACATTTTTACTACCTTAGAGCACTGGCAGCGGCAAGGAGAAACCTTGCCACGCCCTGCCATTCGTGTAGAGTGAAGCGCGGCAGTGAGCGAGGAAAAAAAAGGATCGCGAGGCAAATTTGAAAGCAGCAAAATACAATTACTCTTGAAAAATCATCGGTCTCTCTTCTCCCCGCTAGTCTTCTTCGGCCATCGATCGGTTTGTTCTCTTCTCGCGCTAGTCTTCTCCGGCCATCATCCTTCACCTGCAACCCTCAGGTAACTCCACTCGGCCATTGGTTTGTTCTCTTCTCTGTGCTAGTCTTCTCTAGCTTCGATTGCTCGATATTCCATCTCTATGTTTGATCTCTTTTAGGTTGAATGAATTGTTTTTAATTCATCAAAAAATCAAATAGATGAATTCATGGTAGTGCACACTAGGTGTTTGACAAAATGTTCAAATGTAGGTTATTGAGTTTTTGGACAAAAAATACTATTGTTGGAGAACACTAAGATGCATGTTTGATGCTGATTTTGTTGCTATTATGAAACCTAGCTTTCAATTGAAATGGGTAATAAAGTGATGAACCAAATTGGATGCTGGAGTATGAAATGCTCTAGAGTGGTTAGATTTCTCAATGTGCTCCACAAATGATTCTGCACACATTTCTGCACACAAATATATGATTCTGCACACATTTGCCATACACATGATGAAATAGGCAATTTCTCTAGAGTGGTGAGCCATACACTCTCTGCACACAAATGATTCTGCACACATTTGCCATACACATGATGAAATAGACTTTGATTTTTCCTACTTCAATTTTTACACCTATCCATTTTTACACCAAATTTAGAATATGACAGATGGTTTCTAAAAAGAGAGAAAAACTAAAAGTTTGGCAGTTTAGAGAAAAAAGAGAGAAAAACTGGTGTTACAATCTAGCAGTTTACAATCTGGCCGTTTAGGGAAAAAAAGAGAGAAAAACATGAATACTTTGTATTAATACAAGAATACAAAGGGAGTGTTTGAGACTGATTTTATTAAAATGAAAGCTGTTAATATTTGGGAAGAAAAAATTGGCACATAACAAGACAGAGTGACCACAAATATACTAAAAACAAGACCAGACAATTTATTATTAATAGTGCATTTTGCTTTGAGAATTATGCCTAGAAAAACTACTATGAAACTTTATTAAGGTTGTCAAACAAGACAACATTATAGTACTCTTAGTTACAACCAAGTTAAGGAACACCAAGAAAGTGGTTAGGCTTCTGCAGGTGAAGTGTGGGGCTTCCAAAATGAACTTACATGATGTGTTGGGGTTTCCAAATGTGTTTTAAGGTCATCTAGTGACAAATAATTGTGTAAGAATTGAAGTAGGAAAAATCAAAGTCATGTTTGTACTGTACATATTGTGTAAAAAAATTAATTTTATAATACAAAAAAGTCATTTTTTTTTGCATCTATTTTAAGCTATAAAAGAAAAGGAACTAAAAAATAGCGGCATCTAAATTTACAGGCTGTTTAAATCCACTTTCTCCACTCTCGAACTTGGGCAAATATGTAGGTATAAATGGAGAATGATGGTAGAAGCTTCACTGAATTATTGCTCCAGGGAGAGATTACAAACAGAATCACAGACATTGATTCTATTGCTCGTAATCTACAACGACCAATGGGAAGGAAAGCTGCAAAGAGGCTTAGAAATGGACAAGGAGAGAACAATATGCCACCCCCTCATGTAGTTGCTCTTACAGATGCAGTACAACGCATTGCAGCGGTTCGGGAGAGGGAGGCAGAGCAACGCATTTTGGCAGAGCAAGCTCGTATGTATGCAGAGGAAGCTCGTGCTCGTGCGGACGAAGATAGGCTGATGATGATAGATACATCTATCATCTCAGATCCCATTCGACGTCGATACTTTGAAGATAGGATTGCAGAGGTTATGAGAAAGAGGGGATACAATTAATTTGAATTCTACATTTGTAATCTCAATTTTGTTCAGACATTTGTGTTATTGTGACTTTTATTTGTTAAAGAATTTTATTCATGAATTGCATGTTTTTTTGTTATAAGAACTCCCTTGTATACATTGTTTATGATTATGTTCTTTATATTTTCTATCCCAACTTTTATTTATATAACTTCATTTCAAATTTTTAAAATGTGTTGTCATAATTTATATTCTATTTTTAATTTTTCATATTCAAATACTTTACTAAATAATTATGAATAATTAAAGTATACTCCGTACAATTTAAATCTTCACAACAAAATATAAATATTTATTAAAAACAAAAATAAAATATATTGAGTTGAGAAAAAGTAAACAAAATGATTAAAATATGCCAAAAATCTAAAGTGAGTAAAAAATAATGACTTGCCACTGTAGGAGATACCACTCTAATGCCATGCCACTGTGTGACTAGATTAACTCTGATTGGTTAAACAGTGCCATGTCAGCGTGTGGCATTCCAGTATATGACTTCTCATTGTTCATGCTCTTAATTTTCACATTTTTCAATTGACTTTAGATTTTTTATTCTCACCGAACCTACCTCAACTACCTTCTGCCCTACCCATTTTGATAATTCTCGAACCCTACTTGTTTTAATTATATATCGTCATTTTACTTTAGTCAAACTTCTACAGTTTATCCTTTGAAAGTCAAAATAGTAAATGTTTTTTACCCGCTTGGTATTTGATTGATGGTCCGTTCTATAGGACTTGTTTTTTATATTTATGACTTATTCTTATTAAAATATGATTAGATTAGATCTAATCAGATCAGGTCATGAAAAAATAATAAAAATAATATTAATACTTCGTATTTTTCAAGGATTAAATAATACAGAGTAATTACAATTTGATTAAATCACATTACTTTATTTAAAACTACAAACGCCTAAATATTAATTTATATTATAACTTTAAATATGTTTATTGTTATTATTATTATCTATTATTATTATTTATTATTATTATTATATCAACTATATACCATTATTACTAGTAATAACTTAAATTGTAGGAATGATACATGAAAGCAATATTAGGACTTAGAAATGATATTTTTTTTCATATTTAAAAAGAGTTGTTTTAAATATTTGTTTAGAGAAAAACATTTTCTTAGGGAATAAGTTTTTTTTTTGTGCAAAAAAAAAATTTAAAAAAAAGATTTTTAGACAAGTGCCTCGCCCATGGAATGTTGAGTAGAATGGAGAAGGCACACAAGACAACTTGGGTTTGGAGCTTACGTGGCAAGGCATGGTAGACATTTGCCTCGCCATTCACATTGCTCTAATAGATCGAAATAGAAAACTTTAGCCATTGATGCCATTTTTTTTCAAACTTATAATTCGGGTCAAATTAAACTTAAATTCCAAATATATGTTTTAAAACATGTCACTATAATTTGCATTTACATATCAATCTTACTATATACAATGCTAGGAGGGCATTGTGAACAGTGTTCCCGCCAATATTACATCTACAGTAAAGGGCCAAAATTGGGCCGGATCCGTGGTAATGAGCTGTTGTCTGTGGGCCAAAAATTGGTCATTTTTATTTGGCAAATTTCTTGGGTATTGTGAGTACATTTCTTGGGAAGAGTTGAAATGCTTTTCTTCAAGTACGAAAATGATTACTTTCCCTAGAAATGCTTTTCACACATGTCATTTCAATCAAAATCAATACCTTTATGTCTCTTCCATATTAAATAAATAGATTCAAAAAAGCTTTTAAGTAAAATGTGGCCTATGAGACCTATCAATGAAGTAGTCTCGAAAGACACCCTTATGGAGCCACACGCCAAACTAAAGTCACATCAACATTTAATACAAAGATTTAAAAAATCTCTCCTTTTTCCTTTGCAGCAGGGTGTGCATCAATTGCCATTAATTAAGGACCAGGGAGTAAGCTAATTCCTTCACCATATATAGAGTACCAAGGTTTAGGTCTTCTACAACATATCCCAACCTGCAAAGTTCTCTTGAATTGAATTAGTTCAAAATATTCTATAATTCCTTATGAAGGTTAGAGTTTTAATGGTTTTAATGAAAAAACTATTTCTTCTCAAGATTAGTAATTTTGTACATTTAGAATGCATTTAAGGATATTTTAAATCATATTTTAAATCATACTTCAAACTTCATAAATCATACGGAGTACTTCAAACCTCTTCTTTTAGTTTTTAAAGGAAAACTAAAAGAGATACACAGTAAGTTTTTGGATTTAGATGTTTCAAATACTGCTTCTTTTGTTGTTGAAAAGTCTGCTTTTAAAGTTTTAAAAACATGATTTTAATTTTTGAAAGAGTATGATTCTAAGACTCCTTTCGCAAATTAAAAAACTTCTCTTAGAATTTAAAGAAAATGATTTCAAGTTTTCAAATATATACAATTTTTTTGCAATATAAGTTTCAGAGATGGTTTAATGCTTTAATGGTTTGAGAAAGGGTTTAGATTTGAGAAAGTGCTTGAGAAAACAAAATCATAACAAAAAAGAAAAACACAAGAGGTTGAATCACAATGTCTAAGCTTACAAGGATGAAACTTGACTTACGGGATTGCTAAAATAGAAAAAGATCGAATTGATGGTCATGATATCTTTCATGTTGGTTCATTCCCATTCCGTTTGGAAAAAAATACATACAAAAAGGATGAAAAAAATGAACAAAGACAGGCAAAAAGGAACAAAGAAATTACCTTTAGTGTGAAGATTATACATACATACAAAAAATGAAGACAAGAGTTTCATGAATTGAAACCAAGAGTCAATTACCTTTAGTGTGAAGATTATTTATATTTGATCTGCTAATTTAATTTCCATTCTCAAACAAATCTACACCACTTTTATAATTGAAACATTTTTAGGGAAAAATTGTGCTTTGCATGTAAAAATACCTCAGTAGATTGAAAATGAAATTTCAAAATAGAATAAAAAAACTAAAACACAAGCAAATGCAATCCATTAAAACAAAAATACCTTCCAAACAATATACGTGTTTTAAAGACCTCAAAGAAAATGCTATTAAATCATAAGATCTGAGCGTTATATTTAGATGTCTAATTATTTTAAGATTCAGATTCAAGCGTTATATTTTGATGTCTATTTTTTTTAAGATCTGAGCATTTTAAGACTAAATCTTATATTTTAGCCCAAAGTTAAAAACTTCGATTCACATGAGAAAATAGTTCAAATGATGTATGGATTGATTGTTTTCAAAAATCGACTAGAAAATTAAAAGATTTTCTATGTTAAATCCTCGCAGATTCGAGAGAAAGGATTACCTGAGAGAAACGGCATGAACATCGGAGACGACCACCATCTCTACATCCCATCCGATATCACAGAATAGAGCTTTTAGATCGACGCTATGGAGAAAAGATGAGAAGCGGTGCAGACGGCAGAGAATTGGGAATGGGGATAATTGGTAGCCGGGTAGATGGGCTCATCCGGTTAGGTCAGTACCATTTATCTAATCCTTCCTATTCCACCAATTATGGAGTACTTACTAATTTAAATTATTTATTTGGATTACAATATTTTATTAAACTTATTTTTATTTATAAATTGATGTAAAATTAAAAAAATAATGATTATATATGTAAATTAAAAATTATATCAAAAGTTCTATATATAAATAATATATGAAATTATTTTCTCAAATAGTAAACAAGACATTTAAATTAAGACAAAATACTTTTCTCAATCAATATTTTACAAAGTTAATTGAAATTATTTTTTATTCAATTTATTAAAATTTTTATAGAATTATAAAAAAAACATTTTCTATTTAAAAATTAAATAAAAAAACTTAACAAAACAAGAGGTGGGAAAAATGAGTAAAAACATGATTAAAGTTTGATAATATAAATAATAAACAATTTAACTTGAGAAGGTGAGAGTAATAAAATTGATTCAATATATATATATATATATATATATATATATATATATATATATATATATATATATGTATATGTATATATGTGTGTGTGTATGTATGTATATAGACACACACGGAGTATATATAAGACAATTCTGAAATAAAAAAAAATGTATTCTAAAACATGAAATGAAATGTCAGGAGAATAGGAAATAAAAATTGCCCAATAAATTGTTACCGAATATATTCTTTGTTATATGTCACCACCAATTTCCCAAATCTCATTAGTTTGGAAACAAGTCAAACAATGGTTATTTTTAATGGAATATAAAATCAAAGAAATTTTTAAATAAAAATTTTGGAACGATTGGGTGGAAAAAGAAGATGACTTTGTTCTAAAAAAGTGTAGTGAAATTATAAAGCAAACAAATTTGTAGAGAAAAAATGGTTTCGAATAAAACTTCCTGAGAAATGTAATGAACAATAATAGGAGTAGAAAAAATAGAGATTAAGGTCATGTTCTCTTCACTTGATCTGATTAATTTTGATCTAATTGTAATAAATTATGATCTGATCTGATCTAATCTGGTCTAATCTGAATGTAGTTATATTTAAAATTATTTTTGATCTAATCTAATTTCATTAAGAACAAGTAATAAATGAAAAAATAAGTTGAGGAGAAAATAATCAAACAAATTCTATTTTTGTAAATAAATGAGAAGAAATAGAAGAAAAGTATATGTGATGATATATGAAAAAATAGAAAAATAAGAAGAACGTGAGAAGAGGAGATTAAATTGGGGTAGAATAGAGGAGAAATATGTGGATGATGCTCATACAATATGATAACAATTAATCCTATTAAATAATAAAAATTATTATTCTCAAAAAATAATAAATATTACATCAATATATAATAATAATAATAATATACACATATATAAAGGTTTTAAAGAATACATATAGAATTCTAATTAGCATAGAATAACAATTATGGTAAAAATATTCCATTTTTACTATTCATATTAGATCCAAAAAAATACAATAATGCTAGGGGTATACCAAGAAATGTACGGATGTACCTCAAATTGTACTCCAAAAAGATATACTAGCATTTTAACGATTCACACGGATACAAAATGTTAGTTCAATAAAAACAAATTGTACAGACATTTTATATCATTGTAAAACATCATTCTAGCACAAAACGTTGGTGCATGTCTTCGAATACGAAGTAACTATAATTTTTTATGTGCAAATATCATTTCTCTGATAAATATTTTAAAACGGGGGAGAAAATTTTTTTAGATAAAATATATTGATGTCCGTAACATTTACAAGATAAGAAACAATTTCTTTGAAACTCTATATCTTCATTATTGAATTCTAAACTCTTTTTTGTCTTGATCAAGCACATATTTTGAAAAATTCACTATCTTAGATACATATCAAAACACATTCATTTTTTCACCAATTCAGCTAAGCACTCAATTGAGTACACCATCGTCGTTAAATGGTCTTCTTGAGGTTTTAAAATACTAATTTGTGATGATAAACACCTACTAGATCATACAATTAATATTGTAAGACGTATCTAATTTTTAATACCCTCTTCATTCTAAAGTTGACTACTAATTGATATTTACAAGGTAAAATGATGAATCTTTTGAAATCATTTTATTTACAAATTTTTACATAATCAAAAAATAAAAATTACACATTAAAAATCTATATCAAAAATTCAACAAAATAAGAAATGACAATATATTTTATTTTATACGCAATGATGATTAACAAAAGTCAAAAGTAATCTTTATCTCATGTTGGACTGTTACCTAATAAATCAATATTCAGTCATGCCCAGTTTTATGTGATAATTTCACATATCTTAAAGGATTAAATTGAAGATCTTAATCTTCAATGAAGACATTACATTGTCAAATCAAACTATAAATGTAGTTTATAAAAAAAAAATTCAAACTTATACCACTTCCCATCAATATTGTTTGTAAATATATATTTCTCTTTCTTTAGGATTATATTATATTATATCTTTAAGTATTTTTTTCATTTTCCTTCATCAAAACTTTCGGTGATTCTTTAGTCAATAATTTGTCCGTGCAACGCACGGGTACGAGTCTAGTTTGACGAAAAAAAGGATGATATAATAATCTTATCATTTCCAAAAAAGAGTAAAAAACCACGTCAATACACCTGTATTTGGCCATTATATATTATTAATT
>OOIL02006641.1:260824-361573 GCA_900332095.2 Cuscuta campestris
CCAAAAAAGAGTAAAAAACCACGTCAATACTCCTGTATTTGGCCATTATATATTATTAATTTATTACACCCAGATTGGTTTTTGCATGCTAATGCTTCAAGTAATCATTGAATTTTATATTATTCATTTAAAATAATAAAATTAAATTTAATGTCATTTGAACTTTTTTGAGTAACTCAATAAATGAGACCTAATTGAACCCGAGAAATCGTGTATATTTTTCCAAAAAGTTTGATAACATTTTTATTAGCATTTGTGATGTAACAATTACTGGTAAAAACAGTGACATTGAACATTTATTGAGCAAAATTGTATGAAAATGGAGATGCGGGGTATCGATCCCCGTACCTCTCGCATGCTAAGCGAGCGCTCTACCATCTGAGCTACATCCCCAACGGTGCTTTCATCGTTCAAGAGTGGGATTACAATTATAAACAAATTGGGCTGGGATGGGCTGCGCTGCCACGAAATAATCCACCAAATTAAATTTATTTACTCGAAAAAGCTAACAATTGTCCTAAAGTTTTGATTTTATAAAATTATCCATGAAAAAATAATTTCGTTTGATTAATTTAATGCTTAATAAATATTTTACCTCATGCTTCATACATTCTAAATTTTTGACATTTGGTCGATTATAATATTACTCAACTTTTTTTCTAATAATGATATAATATATGTGATAAAATTATTTTTTAACTATCATATCTATGTTTGTCGTAATAATTTTTTGATAAAATTATTGATAAACATTATTTTTATAAATCTTAGTTTAATCTTAATTTTTGACGGCTTTTATTTAATTATCGATAAACATTAATAAAATTTCTATAAATCTTAGTTTTTGAAGAACAATAAAAAAAATGACCAATAATTTCTAATTTATACAAATCCTATAAATTATTATTTTTTTAAAATTTTTATAAAGTTTATACAATCTTTTTAAGAAAATGATCATTTAATGAAAAATTGTATACAAAAGTAATGATCATTGGATTAAATAATAAAAAAATTGTTTAAGCTAATGACAAATTTAAAGTTGGATGGACTAGTTATAAATAATGGCATATCAAAAATTGCCGTCTATGTTTCTATGTCCAAATGAAGTCTGAAACGTAAAAAATGAAGTCTGAAACGGCCGATTGGACGAGGATTAGGGTTAGTAGGTAAAAGTAAAATATTTTAAAATAAAGTAATTCAGATAATCGGATATCTGCATATCCAAAAAAATCTTAAATTTAAATCCGTATCTGATTGGATAAAATAAAATAAAATACTACCTCCGTTTCTCAAAAGAGTTCCTCTTTTGACTTTGGGGGAAAATAAGAAAGTGTTAAATTGTAGTTGACTTTCCAATTTTGCCCTTGATGTGATGGGTAAAAATAAGATGTGATAGTTTAGTTGTTAGTGAAAAAGTATGATGTGATAGGTAGGGTATGAAAAAGTAGGGATAAAAGTGGTTTTTTAATAGAAAAGGGAAGTGTTTTAAGAAAAACAAAAAAATGAAAGAGGAAGGGTTTTAAGAAACGGAGGGAGTATTTTATTATATCAAATACTCCGTAATCAATAAAACCCTTTCGCTCCCAAAAGATTACCACAGTTTGACTTTTTTGGTCAAATTGTGGCACCCTTTGACCGTAGTTATGAAAAAATATATACTTCCTCCGTCCCTAAATCGATTACAAATTGCGAGTTACGAAGTGAAATTTCATACTTTTTGAAATCATTTTATTTACAAATTGGTATATCGATAAGATATAAAAATTACATATTAAAAAATTACGTCAAGAGTTCTACAAAACAAGAGATGACACGAATATATTATTAAATCAAAAACTTAATGAAATCGCGTAAACAAACAAAAGTTATCGAGAGGAGAGAGAGAAAAAATTGTAATCTATTTAGGAACGGAGAAAGTACTTTTTAGCACTAAAAAAGTATATTTAGTTATATAATTAGTTTTATTGTAGAATATAGTTTTCAAATATCAAATTTTTATAATATTTAATTATTTTAAATTAAATTTAATTTGTGGTCAAAGAATGCCACAATTTAATCAAAAAAGTTAAACTATAGTAATCTTTAAAGAGTGAAAAGAATACAATAAACAAGAGTTCCAGTGATTTTTATATTGTGAAGGGTTAATTTTTTTGGGAGGGAACGAGTAAAAAGTAGTGACACAAATTTCAACATTTTTTGGTAACTTTTGTACGGAGTAATGGAAAAATGAATCTGATTTGTATGTTAAAGGAGCGCCGAGAACCAACGGTAAAAGCCCGCCATTGGCAAAGCCATACTTCAAGGAAGAAAGTAAATTTGAGAGAATAATTTTTAACTCACCTTTTGAGGTTTTACTTTTAAATTTTAGTGACGAGTGCAAAATGACGCTATTTCGCAACAATAATTACTCACCCGTTCTAAAATTAATTGCCCAGTTTGACTTTTGTAGTCAAACTTTTGAAAATTTGATCGTATATTACGAAAAAATACATTGAATTTTCATATAAATTTATTGGCAATAGATTCATTTTGAAACATAGTTTTGAAATATATAATTTTTATAAAATATATTTATATAAAAATTGAGATATCGATGATCAAAATGTCACATTGGAGACCGTGAAAAGTTAAATGGAAAGTTAATTTTAAGACGGGAGTAAATGATTATATCTACTCAATGCTGATATTCAATGGGTGAACCCATTGAAATATATATCGCAGAAAATTGATATATCAAATATATAATTTGATATAAATCTAATTATATTAAATTTATATTTCAAACAATAATACAGAATTTTGAAATCAGCTCTTTCAAGTTCTACTTTTTAATTTTAGTGACGATTGCAATTACGAATTTCATGGTTAAGTTTTAGGCGTTTGGTCAATAACGTTAGCTGTTTAGCCACGGTAATTAAGGGATTAATTAGTAATATTTCAATGGGTGAACTTGCATTTTCTAGAATGATGACGCAGTTTATTGAAATGAACCCATCTCAAAAAAATATGGGGATTTGATACAGGCACTCCAATTTTATCCTAAGTATACACCGGCTTTTAACAAACACGCACATATACTTAAATAGTGACTAATGAATAATGACTAAAAGTGCTACATTGAGAAAAAAACACATGTAGTGATATTTAGAGAAAGTCATTATGTTTTAGTGTTATTTACTTAAAAATCCTCTTATATATATATCCCTCCCATCCTCGATCTCTTACTTGCCTTTCTATTGCAAGTCTGCAACATCATATTCAATATATAAAGTATTGTTGAATTCTTCATCTTTCTTCTTCTCTTCTGCGCCGCCAGATATAATATGTTGAGACTTGCAGGTCTTTGTCGTTCTCGATCCGAGGTCAGTACCTAGCTTAGATAGCTAGGGGATCGGATCATAATCATGGCGAGGAAACATTTATATATACATACATAATAGAGTTAGCTAGATGTTATATCATTAAAAATGAAGAAGGCTTCATGTTATAAAAATTAATTAATTAACTTGTGATAGCTTGCTTGCTTGCAGTTTGGAATGAGACAGCAGAGATTCAGCACCGCGTTGTCGGCATGTAACAGGGAAGAGGGGCAGTGTGTCGTAGGCGGCCACATCGATTGGGACAACCTCGGATTCGGTATCACTCCAACAGATTACATGTACGTTTCCAACTGCACCGGAGACGACGGTTGTTTCCGGCAAGGCAAACTCCGGCGCTTCGGGAACCTTGAACTCAGCCCTGCCGCGGGCGTGCTGAACTACGGGCAGGGAGTGTACGAGGGGACAAAGGCGTTCAGAAGAGAGAACGATAAGGATGGGATGTTCCTGTTCAGACCAGATCTAAATGCAGAGAGAATGCAGATTAGTGCCGCCAGAATGTGCATGCCTTCCCCTTCAACCCCCCTCTTCCTCGACGCTCTCCGGCAAACCCTGCTCGCCAACCGCCGTTGGGTAATTCTTCTTCTTTTCCCTTGACCTTTTATTGTCGATCTAGTTACACTAGTTATTAATTTTTACTACTCGTATATGGCCTGAATAAAAATGCAGATTCCTCCCCACGGGAAAGGATCTCTGTACATAAGGCCATTATTAATAGGAAGTGGGCCAGTTTTGGGGTTGGCTCCGGCTCCGCTTTGCACATTTCTGGTTTATGCATCCCCGGTTGGGAACTATTTCAAGGAGGGAACTGCCCCTTTGAACTTATATGTAGAGGAAGACTTCCACCGCGCGTCCCGCGGCGGAGCCGCCGGTGTCAAGAGCATTACCAACTATGCCCCCGTCATGAAACCGCTTATGACCGCAAAAAGCAGGGGATTCTCCGATGTACTGTACCTTGACTCCGTCCATAAGCGTTATGTTGAGGAGGTTTCTTCGTGCAACATCTTCATTGTCAAGGTACGTACCTACCAACTCAATTTACAGTATTAGATTAGAGATATCTAACATACATACGGAGTATAAATTAAAACCATTTGAAACATTATTAAAATCTTGTAATTATAGGGGAGTGTTGTTTCGACTCCGGCCACGAATGGGACAATCCTCCCGGGGATCACTAGGAGAAGTATTATAGAAATCGCAAGGGATTTAGGGCACGAGGTTGAAGAACGGGAGGTGGGTGTTGAGGAGTTGAGCGCCGCGGATGAAGTGTTCTGCACTGGGACTGCAGTGGGTGTTGCTCCTGTCGGAAGCATTACTTACAAGGGGGAAAGGTATACATACACTCATTCATTCATTTCAAAACAAAACCAAGAAAAAGGAATTTATTTTTACATCATATTTGGGTTTCGATATTTATATGCATATAAAACAGGATGGAGTACAACTTAGGAGAGGAGACTGTGGGGAAGAAACTAGGCTCAACACTGTTTGATATCCAAAGAGGTGCAATTGCAGACAAGAATGGCTGGGTTGTAAGGATCTGATCAAAACATACCTGATCGATCTTGGTTGATATATATACCCAAACAAATTAAATTCATTGGGTATCTGACATAAACCAAGAGATTATAGATACACAAATGCATGTAATAGGAGTTAGTTGTATTTTTGTTTAAAATTATTAACGCAGCAAATTGTTACTCCGTATGTAATGCATACATACATATACACTACTGGTTTGGCAACTGTTCATCAATGGATCTGATATACTCTCCCCTTCTCTTCATCCTTCATACACATGTGCAGGGTTAAGGTGACCTTTTCAACCTGGTGGACTAAAGTTAAGATGGCACTAAATTAAATTTGAGAATTCCATATAAAAAATACTCCATTCTTAAATATCTGAGAGATTTTGATTTTTAAAGTATTTAATAGGAGTGTATTTGGGTGTTGAGTTTCCAAAAATGTCTAACTTTGGCACGGGTTCAAAACCCGTGCCATAAGATTTGGAGCTTCAAAATTGGCAGCGTCTCCTATCTCTGCAAAGATCCAAGCCTTAACATATATTCCCTCCGTCCACAAATAAACTTTTCGTTGCGCGTTACGATGTTTGACTGAAGTTATTTTCAAATCATTTTATATGAAATATGATGTAAAATTTAAAAATAAAAATTACATATTAAAAAATTATATCAAAAGATCTACAAAACTAGATGTGACATGACTATACTATTTTATCAAATGAGTGACGAAAATGGGTCAACAAAGTGAATAAAGTTTGACCCTGTGAATAGTGAACGAGAAGTTTATTTGTGAACAGAGGAAATAGTCAGGGTTAGTTAAAACCAGGGAAAGTTACCTAAATATGACTTAAATTTATCGTTTTTCCCTAAATAGGATCAGTCCTATGTAATCTAACGTTTGGCAATGGAAAATTCAAAAATGTCTTGCCTTTGAGAAAAATGACCAATAACACAATTCAAGCTAAGTAGAATAATACGGAGTATATCATTAAAAAAAGATTTGAATAGTCATTGAAATAATCAGTCATTATCCAATACTTGTTGTTAATGAGCATATTCGTAGAGTCATTTGTATAGCTAATGACCACATTCGTAGAGTCATTCGATCATGTAATCCGTCATTTTCCAATACTTCTTGCTAATGCGGCCATATATGGCAGATCAACAATAAAACATACTTACTCTCTTGTTCAAGGAAACGTACTATCTTTTAGGTTTATATGAGACAAAATTTTCTTAAAACTACGGTCCGTGCCTATTTCGCGTTTTTTTTTTGTAATGAAGCCTTCAAAAGGTTCAATTCTTGATATATTAGATGTAATGAGTCATCCAAAATGTAGAGAATTTAACCCTAAAACTTCTAAAAAGTGTAAAATTGGGTGGTGATGAATCTATTGATATAACATTTATATCATAATTTAATATATTTTTTTTTGTAATTTGTGACCATGGTTTAAAAATTTTAAACAAAACAATTATATTGAAAAGAAAATTTTGAACAGAAAGAGTACAATGTTAGACCATGTTCTCTTCAACTTACCTTCTTACTTATTACTTATTTTTATTAGAATCAGATCAGAAATAGCTTTATATATAACTTTATTCAGATCAAATCAGATCAGAATAGACCAAATTAGACTAGATCATATCAGTACTTATTCCAACCAGATCAGAACCATTTTGATCAAATGAGAGTAAAACATAACTTTTATTTCCAAAATAGGAGTTTAATGTTTTTATCCTTCAAAATAAGAGTTTGCAATGTGACATCGTGACATTGCATATTGATATTTCACAATGTTTTTTGGCATTATAGATTGACATTATTGACATTGTCACTTTTATTTTGAGTATAAAAAATATGAAAAAATTTATTGCGGCGATCCTCCAAGTTTCACACTTTTTTTTTTGTTATTTTTCTCTATCCAATGAGCCAGAAGGAGGAAGACCCTAGGGAATTAAATGTGACAAGGAAGGCATCATTCCATATGTCGATTGTCGACTCGTCTTTGTTTTACGGAGTATAGAACAAACTTATAAGAAATGTTATTTTGATATTTTTCTTTGAACTGTGAGATAAAAATTAAAAAATATTATTTTATTAGAACTAGACTTTCTCTATAACCTAAAAGTATAGATGTACAATTGCACACTCCCACATCATTAATATGAATAATTTAGAAATGAACAATGCTAGGGGTACACTAAAGGTGTACCCCATTTGTCCCCCACCCCTCTCTCCACCACTCAATTTTATTTTATTTTTATTTATTTAATTTTTTTAATCTCTTTCCTTTTTTTTTTGTGGTTGTGGATGGGGTGGGGGATAAATGGGGTACACCTTTGGTGTACCAAAAGTGTACCCCTAGCATTTTTCTTTAGAAATTAACTCTATTTAGGTTTCTTTTTTCGATGTTCAAAGTCGTTCCTCCTTATTGATACGTTAGTTTATGTCAAAAAACAATCTCAATCAAAAATTCAAGTTTGTGATTATGGTCCAAGAAAGGTTTTTAATACTCTAACACATCTCTCACGTGCAGGCATAGTTTTTTTCGAGTCATGCACGTGAAAACTTAATTAAAAAAAGATGGTGGTTAGTTTCGAATTCGTGACCTTTAAGTCAAATCTATAATCTCAATTCAAATCTATAAGTTTTTCTAATACTCCGTATGAAATTTGAAAAAAAAAAAGTGAATTTAAAATCCAAATCCAAATTTTCAAACCTTTCATAAAAGTCAAAAGAGAATTGAGAGTTTGGAAGGGAGGGACGAATGGAAATGGAGTGAACGTGACAATACTCCATATATGTTCAGATTCAGTTATTTGTCAATTTATCTGCCATAATAATTATGTACTCCTTATCATGCATATAGAGGTACTCAATCTGACCTGTACAATCCTATCCTTAGCCCCATACTTTCCACGCACAAAAAAAAATAAATCCAAAGAAGGGTTTGGTTCTGGTGACACCCATTTTTAGTAACATTTGTGGTGCCATTATTATTTTAGAACACTTACGGTGCTCTTTTTGTGAAATTTACGGTGTCTACCCCCATAACCCACTCCCCTAAACCCCTCTATCCTACCCCCGTCTTGCACCCCCACCCGAACTCCACCGTAAGCCCCCACAAAATGTGTAGCTATTATGCATTATATAATAGCTACACATTTTGTGGGGGGCTTACGGCATAGTAGGGTGAGGTTCAAGGGTAAGAACCGTCAATTTTACAAACGGAACAATGGAAGTATCCTAAAATGACAGTGGCAATAGAATGTCACCGTACTCCGGTGTCACTTGGACCCCACCGATCCAACAAATGATAAGCTGATATCTATATATAGAAAAATCATAAAATGACTAACAAACTTGCGTGCAATATTTATATATATATATCCCTCCCATATCTATGTTCTCGTTGCCTTTCAACAAACTGCATTATATCATCATTTTCATTCATTTCTTTTCATCTTCTTCTCTGTATCTCTGTATCCCTGCGGCGCTGCGCCAAATATGTTAGGACTTGCGGCGGCTTTTTGCCGTTATGGATCCAAGGTGAGTCAGTCACTCAGTACCTAGCTAGCTACTGGTAGTGTGGAACATATATAGTTAATGCACTATTTGTGATTCCTTGCTTTCTTGCTTGCCTGCAGTTTGGAATGAGACAGCAGAGATTCATCACCGCGTTGTCGGCATGCAACAAGGAAGAGGGGCAGTGTGTCGTAGGTGGCCACATCGATTGGGACAACCTCGGATTTGGGATCATTCCAACTGACTACATGTACGTTTCCAGCTGCACCGGAGACGACGGTTGTTTCCGGCAAGGCAAACTCCGGCGCTTCGGGAACCTTGAACTGAGCCCTGCGGCGGGCGTGCTGAACTACGGGCAGGGGGTGTACGAGGGGACAAAGGCGTTCAGACGAGAGAACGGCGATAAGGATGGGATGTTCTTGTTCAGACCAGATCTAAATGCAGAGAGAATGCAGATTAGTGCCGCCAGAATGTGCATGCCTTCCCCTTCAACCCCCGTCTTCCTTGACGCTCTCCGGCAAACCCTGCTGGCCAACCGCCGTTGGGTAATTCTTGACTAACTCAAAACCACTAGTAATTATTAAGAGTAGTAAATAAATAACTGAATAAAATTGCAGATACCGCCTCACGGAAAAGGGTCTCTGTATATTAGGCCTATGGTAATAGGAAGTGGACCTGTTTTGGGGTTGGCTCCGGCTCCACTTTATACATTTCTGGTTTACGCATCCCCAGTTGGGAACTATTTCAAGGAGGGAACTGCCCCTTTGAACTTATATGTAGAGGAAGACTTCCACCGCGCGTCCCGCGGCGGAGCCGCTGGTGTCAAGAGCATTACCAACTATGCCCCCGTCATGAAACCGCTTATGACAGCAAAAAGCAGGGGATTCTCCGATGTACTGTACCTTGACTCCGTCCATAAGCGGTATGTTGAGGAGGTTTCTTCGTGCAACATCTTCATTGTCAAGGTACATATGTACGTACAGTATTAATTACTGCATCCATATGTCGAATATTTTCTAAAGTAAAGCCAATGGGCATTGTATTTATAGGGGAATGTTGTTTCGACTCCCGCCACGAATGGGACAATCCTCCCGGGGATCACTAGGAGAAGTATTATAGAAATCGCAAGGGATTTAGGGCACGAGGTTGAAGAACGGGAGGTGGATGTTGAGGAGTTGAGCGGCGCCGATGAAGTGTTCTGCACTGGAACTGCAGTGGGTGTTGCTCCTGTCGGAAGCATTACTTATAAGGGTAAAAGGTATATATGGAGTTCTTTCCTTCGATTTATTTCAAAACAAACATAAAAAACATTAATTTACATCATATTTGTGTTTTAAAATTTATATGTATAAACAGGATGGAGTATAAATTAGGAGAGGAAACTGTGGGCAAGAAACTAGGCTCAACACTGTTTGATATCCAAAGAGGTGCCATAGCAGACAAGAATGGCTGGGTTGTAAGGATCTGATCAAAACATACATTGTTTGGACAATGTATGTAAGTTAGTATTGCAAAATTACTAAATTTGATATAAGTTCTCCGACATCAATTTTTATAGGTAAGTTCTGAAGTTCATAATATGTTGGGGTGTGGGATGATCCATACCAGAAGATAACATAAACCAGAGATGATATACGTATGTATCGTATGGATATATACTCGTAACATTTGTAATTATGTACACATAGTGCTCAAGTGAAGTAGTGAACCTTGATTTCTCACTCTGTACATTTTGCAGCGCAGTTCTATTTGATCTGTTCTTCTCCTATTCATATATGAACCAAATTAATACATACAGTATATACTACTTGTTTGGCAACTCTTCTTCAATCTCTAACTGTGTGTGCTCGTTCCAAGATCCCGGAAGTTGATCTGGTCTCAGTGCAGCTACGATAAAAACAAATTAAAGAAAACAGTAATTTAAAAAAAAGATCAAACCTAGTAGCAAAGAGGAAAATGAAGCTTAGATAAGTAAGTTAAGAACCTGGATTCACGTCGTCTTCTAGTTCTTGAAGCATGTTTTTCTCATTGGGGTTCAGAGGAACGGGGTTACCCAGCGTGAGCGAAGTTCTTCTGAACTGACAGTAAGCGGAAGTCACCTTCTGATATATTTCCTTCATCCTCCCGTTCTGTTCATCCATCCTGTCCATTTCAACAAGCACCTGCGCAGGGTTATTCCTGAACACTGGGTGAAACCTCTGCCTGCAATACTCATTGAACAGCAGTGTGCAGATTATCAGTGGAATGGTGAAGCCTGTTGCCACCGTTGATTTTTTCAGCCCAAACACTCCCAATGCTATTATCTGCGTCAGCACCACCGAGAACATTGTTGCCTTGTGCACAATGATCCAATAGCGTCCCCCGGTCTGATACTTCGTGACGTATACATTCAGAATCTGAAAATCCCATACACACACATATATATATATTTTCAAATGCCGTGTCACAATGGGAATAGTTCAACGCGTCAATCTTGTGAACGGATGAAAAGGTGACACTTTATTAAATTTGAAAATTCCATAGTTCTGTTGTTTTTAAAATGCAAATTTTCTGATTTTTAATCATAAGAAATGCAAATTCTCTGTTTTTGAAACTTAGAAAAATGGGATCACACTAGTTTTACAATCTAGCTACATGGTTAGGTTAGGGGACAAAATGCATTTTATTGACATACCTGATTGCGGTATACAATGTAAGCAAGAAAGAAGTAAACGAGCAACGGAGGCAAAATGAGAGGGGCAAGAATGGAACAAGTGTATCCGAGGAGGCTGAGGAGGAGGACCCTAGGGAATTCGGTGTGATAAGGGAATGTCATCGTCCCATAAGTCGACTCGTCTTTGTTCCATAAAACAAACCTATAGAAAAGGTTACAAAGAATCCCAAACGGTTGCATGAGCTCACAGAACAAACTCGCCCACCCGGATGTCAAGACATACGTTATAAAGAAAGTAGCTGTTGACGGCACTGCCCTGGCCAGGAGGTTAGGAAAGTCTTTAAGGTTTTTACCCAATTGGTCAATTGCACTCCACCCATCAATGACTGACCCAGAAATTGTCTGTGCAAAGAAAACATTCCAAACCATAAAGTACAAGATCTTGATGCAGGCACTCTTCTTCCTCCCGCTGCGGGAGATGGAGCCCTCCATTGTGGAGAACAACATCATTATGGGTGGGACCATGTAAGAAAACAGTATCAGCACAACACTTGGAAGGTATCCTGTCACAAGCTGAATGATGAACTTCCTCTTCAGTGCTCCTCTGAGAAAGGGAAATGTGTGTTGGAGCTTGTCAAGGTGGACGAGGCCTTGGGTTAGAGAAACCGGGACAAGGAAGAAGGCCACGAAAAATATGGAAGCCATGAGAATAATTATTTTGCGGATCCATAGAAGCCTATAGGGTACGCAAATGTTTGACCAGTACATGTCTCTTGGTTCTGGAGCAAGATCTGTCACCCATAACATTGGATTTGGAGATTTAATGCCCTGTGAAGCAACCAATGCAGCATACCTTGTCCTAAAAAACACTAAGGCAGCTGCACATTCCTACAAATAAGAATTAACATTATCTCATTTCCACACTTTTCCCAACACAACATTATAAGCCAGTATTGTAAACCAAAGTCCCACTTCATAAAATGAAGAAAACGTTGGATTAAATTTAATGTTCATCTAACTTTATTTCAATGCATAAAGCTGTTCAGGTAAAAGGTTTCCATCCCCAAGAGTACAGCTAATCAATAGTGCCAAGGTTCAAGATAGATAGACCTGATCTCTCAAGTTGGGGCCATTTAAATCCCTTCTTTCTTTATCAACTTCAGTATCAGAGGAGAGAATCTTGAAGGATGCCGACTTTCCTCCACAGATTCCACATCTCAATAAACTCGACCCATTCTGTCCAGGTTTTAGCATCCTGTACACTTTTTCTGCATCAGTCTGTTTATGCAAAGAATCAACCATTAACTAATTATCAAGAAGAACTCACAAGAAACGACAGGTCTATCAGATGCTACTGACCACCAGTTTCTGAACAACACCAGAGCGGTATACAATTTGATGAGACAAATAACTTGATGCATAATAATTCGTGAAGAATTTTGCCACCATCTCACTGTATGCTTCTTCTTCAGACCATGGGACCCCGCGGACAAGAACAGTGAAATAACTTGGGTTGGAAATAGATGATCTAATGTATGCCAACCTCATACTCGTGATGTACTTGTATTCCTAAGAAAAAAGCATGCCACCATCAAAAATGATGACTACAAAACACATTATTCAAGAAAGCTTCGGTGTTCTGTAATTCACAGATAGCGCTTACGAAGTAAAGAAGAGTGCAGGTTGAGCAGGTGATGATGTACAATGCAAGGCAATGTGCCCAAAGCCTGGCAAGTAACAAGTGGAGATAAAACAAAACCAAAATAAGTACATTTATGTAATTACAACATGAAAGGATGGAGAACAAGGGAATATATATATTTCATACCACTTAGACCCTTCCTTGACATTTTCAATGGTGAAAATCTCCAATGACTCCCCAGGAGTCAGCGTGTGCTTTACTTCCTGGCCGAAATAGTTTAGTGGCAGCACCAGGAAAAGGCAAACTATAGCAGCAATGGAGAATATGCGGATACTGTATTATAAGGTTCAGTTAAATATAAGTTCTGAGATAAGCGCACATCAAAGCAAATCTCCAAATTTGCAAAGTATTGTCTTTTAAGCTCCATTTGGTAGCAAACTTTTTCTTATTCTACTTGAAAGGGAATGATAAAATCAACCAGAATAAGTAGCTTTGAACTACTCATTTGACTGCAACGGATGTTACCATAAGCTTTTCTTTAAAGAAAATACAAAAGATTCAACGATTCAAGCCAAATAACCCTTAACTTCAAGTCTAACAATCAACCTGTCTTCAAAACTAAGGACTTGAGGAAAAACTTTTCTTAGTCATCACAAGGGAAAAGAATGGTACATTGGCCTTAAAAACGAAGTGAAATAACCTGAAAACCATTGTACGATCAAAGACCAGAGCATCTAAGCCTCCAACGGCATTCATTTCTTCATCAGATGTCTCCCACGCCTTCAGAATCCAACTAGGAGAAGGAACAAAGCGCTCAAAACAGAAGGGATCATTGCATTTTAGTGGGACATGAGACAGCTTCTGCCCAAAGTATACATTGAGGAGGCTCGGTTGCTTCCTTAGAACTGAATACAGAGAGAAACAAGCCACACAGACTGCTGTGTTTATACCAGCAGAAGTCAACAGTGCAGATAAAATCATCTCTACTCAAAATAGTAATACGCTTTGTATTCCTATGGAAACTCATTTGCAAAATCATCCATTTAAAGGCTTGAAGCCTCCAAATCAGCTTTGAGGGCAAACCCTTGCCAAGATTAAGTCTCCAAGTCTAAAACCTGCAAAATAAAATATAGTAAACTAATATTATAATAAAACATAAAAATATGGACATAAGTGTATAATAATTGCAGTTATCTTATAATCACACCTTATTATTACTGGGCATTAAATTATTGTGAAGCAATAACAACAAATCTTGTAGCACGCCTACATTGTTTCTTCTGCAAGATAAGACCATCCATTACTCCACAAACTAAGAAATCTAAACTGGACTGCCCGCAAAAACAAACAAACAAAAAAAGTAACGAATTGAAATCATGAAAGCATAAGAAACAATGGAATGCTAATTTCTAAAACGAGAAACGAATTGAAGGAGAGGGGGGAAATGATTTTTACCCACATTCAACGGGCGCATTGATGTCCCCTGGAAGGAATGTCGGGTTGATCGGGACGGGGAAGATGAAAGACGGGGTAAAATGGAAAGAGAACAGAAAAAAATCGAAAGTTTTCAAATTGTTAGAGGCGGATGGTGGATGAAAGAAACCCTAAACGATGGGATTTTGTGGAACCAAATTTGGGTTTGGGATTTCAATGAAATTGTAACGAGATATGAAGAAGAAGAAGAAGAAGAAGTGCGAGAGGAGATGGGCGCGTCGGGATAGTAGGCAGTTTAATAATGGAAACTCTACCGGTTAAGTTGGTTGGACTAATCTTGGCATTTGAAAAACAAAATGTATTTCAACTATTTCTTCCAATGTAGGGATTAGGGAGTAGTAATTAAACAAACTCTAAAAAATTATTAAGAAAAATATAGCCTACAAATTATTTACACTTTACATAAAAAGAAGTAAAATATTAAGTTTTTTCAAAATTTTTTTTTTAAAGATTGATATAGAAAAAAAATTACATATTTAAAAAGTACATTAGAGGTTTTATAAAATAAGAGATGATATGAATATTTTATTTTATCAAATAATCAATGAAAATACACAAACCAATAAAAGTTTTTGTGATTTTTAAATAGTGAAGAGTGTAAATCTTTTAGGGACAGATAGAATATAAATGTATAACACATCAATGCAACATAATACGTATAATTTTTAAAAATAGATTATAAGATAAATTGAATAAAATTATTTTTCCATGAACAAATATTCTATGTTTTATCTCATAAGTAGAAGTGATAATACTTTAAATATCTTGCAATCTGGTATTGTGTATTTATATTTCCGTATTTTTTGAATTATGTTTAACCATATTTGGAATTAAAAATATTATCTTGAAACAAAAACATGGAAAACATGATCGAAATAAGAGAAAAACATAGTAAAAGAGACAAAGGTTGTTGCAATATCCACTCCTTATTTGGCTATAATCACTCCTATTTATATAATATGGACAAATTTCTTCTTAATGTTTAGAAAAGAGGAAGAATGGAGTAAAAGATAAAAGAGCAACGCTAGGGGTACACCAAAAGTGTACCCTGTTTGTCCATCACTCCCTTCTCTACCACATATTTTAATTTCATTTTTAATTATTTATTTATTTTTAAGTTTTTTGCCCATTTATGTGGTGGAGGAAAGGGTGGGGGACAAATGGGGTACACATTTGGTGTACCCCTAGCATTTTTCAAGATAAAATTGTCCATTCATTATAAATAGAATGGATTTAGCAAAATAAGGAATGGATTTAGCATCGCCCAAAGACAAAATATGACCTTTAGCTTTTTATCTTCAAAATGGGATTTACAATGTCAACATATAATATCAAAAAATATCGTAAAATGTAAATATATAGTGTCACATTATTACAGTGAAATAGTCTTATTTTGAAGATGAAAACATGCTATTTCTATTTTGGGGGATAAAAGTCATGATTTGCTCCTATTTTGAAGTTTTTTAAAAAAACATTAAAAGTCATATTTTGGGGAAATGACTATTGACGCTCCATTTTTTACTATTGACGCTCCAAAATGTACTACTCGTATCAATGTGAGATGTTAATAGAACATGTTTTAGTCCTACTTAGTTATTTTTAAAATATAAATTTATTAATAATCAAAGTTTATCTGATTTAATTTTAAAAAGTACTTAGAAAACCTACTCTCTCCGTCCCATTTTATAACGCATGTTTTGGTTTATGATGTTTGACTGAAATTATTTTCAAATCATTTTATATGACAAATGGTATATAGTTAAAAAGTAAAAATTAAATATTAAAATACTACATCAAAAAATCTATAAAATTGGTAATGACAATAGTACTTTATTTTATCAAATTGCTAATAGAAATAGTAAAAGAAATTGAATGAAGTTTGACCCTGTGAATAGTGAACATGCATTATAATTTGGAACAAAGGAAGTAATAAATATTCTTGCACTGAGATAAAGCATTATACACATGCAAACATGATACATGCGTGAAATTTTCATATATTTTGGACAACTGGCTCATAAAATATTTGCAAGATATTCGAATAGGCGCAACTCTTCCTTCTATGCGACAAAACAAAAGGTTAGGCAGAAAAAGAAATGAAAGAGTAACCACAACTTTTGGAACCAAAGTTTACCGTCTTTTGCAAAGTATGGAGTATGCCTTTTTGCCCATCCTAAAATAACCACACTTTATTCTTTTCATTACGGAGTATAAAACAAGGAATGGAGGTCATTTGGCAACCTTTTTTTGAAGAGAATACAATTGCTGCACAAAGAATGAATGTTCCAAGTTTATAACAAACACATCATATTGTAGTGTAAGAAGGGGAAGAAAAACATAAACAAGGAAAATGTGTGACAATGATACAACATATAACGATCGGATCCGTGTTTTCTCCCAAACCCTGCAAACGGCACCTCATTCAGAAGGAGGAGGAGCTCTATAATAAGCCGGAACCGTTGCTGGGAAGAACATCTGTCTCACCCCTTCTGCCTTAATGATAGGGAAGATGATCCCAGATGCACCTGAGATCAATCTTGCTCCAATCCACATGCGTTTGGGCGAGGGGAAAGGGAGCAGCAAGCGCCCAACCCCATAAATTGCAACCGCAAAGAAATGGCAGACCAGACTCAACGGTCTAGGGTTCAAACCAGAGAGCAGAGCCACTGGACCATTCGAGAAAACCCCACCAAGGCTTAGATAGTCAAAGCATGCCTGACGCATCTCTTTTCTTGCTTGATCAGGTGAGGCGCAGAACACTTTATAGAGTGCACCTGCAAGCGTGTTTATGGTGGACGCCACAGGCTGCAAACAAATGTTGAATTTTGGGCCATGCTCAATCAGAAACGATTCTCAAGATAGGCAGTTCAAAGATCACCCATATGCAATACTAGACCAGAAGAATCAGATGGAGAATGGTAACAATATCAAGAATATGTAATGCTTTACCTTACGCAGGGTGTAAAAGGATTCCAAATACTTGGAGAGGGAAGGTGCATCATGGAGATCATGCAAAGGTTTGAGAAGGTTACGTAGTACGACTATATCAGACAGTGCAACGGTCATTCCCCCACCAGTCAGGGGATGGCGCATGTTGAAAGCATCGCCCATTAGTAATGCCCCAGGAGTAGGGTGAGGAGCAGCGGGCATGCTTTTGTTCTGCATCGTTCGTATATTGCCCTTATCTACAGCAGCAATAAATGCATCGTAGAGCGCGGCGGGAACCTGAGTGAAACCAGGATTAGAATACAAGTTCAATTTTGGACCATTAGTTATAACAATTTTCTGGAAACAGCCGCTCTATGTTTTAAACATAGGGTCAAAATGCGTACCCCCTTACCCCGCAATGAGCAGGAGCCATTGAGGCACTGGGGTAATGTTGTTGTTGTTGTAGTTATAACAATTTTAGACACTTACCTGAGGAGCGACAACAGTCTTCAAATAGTTGGCCATTTCGCCGTTTGAAATGGATGGCACCTTTTGACCGGGAACATCCACAAGACAGCGGATCTCAGTACTGCTAATGGGATAAAACAAGATAGGTGATGGATCTCCAAGAATAACATGTCCATGGTTCTCATATGGAAGTTGACAGTTCTCCAAGATCAACCCAACAAAACAAGAAGGCACATCCACCTACAAAACAAAAAGTGATTTTTGGAGTCAGCAACAAGAGGACTGCAATTAAGGATGATGATGATGAATATAACGATAAAGCAACAATAATGATAATGATAAACATAAGGAGTAGATAATGCCACTTAAAATAGAACAATATCACAATTGTCACTCCATTATCCCTTGAATAGTTCTTTATAAAGCACATTTCGGGAGCTTTTACCCTAGTCTGTTAGAAAGAGGAAAGGGGAGAGAAGAAAAGTGAAAATGTTGGTTTAGAATTTGGTCATGGTTTGAATCAATGGAGATGTTAGGTGAGGAATTAGTTTTGGAAACATAAAAGTGAGTTATGAGGAGTTTGGACGATTTTTCAGCTCCTCCACTTTCCTCCTCCCCAAACCATGCACACACAACGTATTCGCTTTCCTTTCCTCCATACCCTCCCCCAAGATCTGCCAGCCACAAGTGCTTAAAGTAATTGTCCCATATGCAAAAAAGTAATTTTCCCAAATTTAAGTGCTAATGTTAACATAATTGACAATATTTTTGGAGTTGAAAGACAAATTTTGAATTCAACAATAACTGGGATGCTAAGTTGTTGCATTTTTACCTTGGGGCTGCAAAGTGATCGTCTCAAGTTTGAAAAACAGCCATCACATACAATAGTCAACGGTGCATAGGCTTTCCAAACGTCACCAGATTTGCCCTTATACTGCACCCCCACAATGGTTCCCTCCTCTTCAAGCAATGATGTCACCGCTCCTTCCTCTAATCGAACACTGCTCGATAGACAACAAAAGTTGTGTTGCAGAATTTGTTCAGTTAAAAAAAATTTAGTGGCCACCATTCCTAGTGGCACATTGTAAGCATGCAAATAAACAACGACACAGTCAACCTAACTTCTAGGTAAACATTAATGATGGTAACACACAAAGGAAGATAGTTCTACACATCTGCAGGTCACAACAATGAAAAATAGAACTGTAAAGAAAACAATCATCTGATTTTGAATTAGAAGATAGGAAATATACTTGGGAAGAGAAGCAGCTTTTTCCCTCATTCTTTGTATGAAACGTCCATTATGAAAGCTCCTACCAGAAACATCTGAATGAAACTTCTCCAATGGATAAGAAAGCTGGGTGTTCTTCCCATCCTTGAAGAGAGCATATCCAAACACTTTTTGTGCGTCAATGTTTTCCACACAGTCTGTGATCAGAGAGGAATACAGTTGAAATTTTGTGCACTTCAAATTCAAAAGTTCCAAAGAAGTAACTAACTCCAAGAAGTCCTAATATTTTCTGGGTTGAAAATTTCATTGGTTTATTTATACAAAAAAAGGAGGATGATTATGCATATGAAAATTTGAATTCTTACCTTCTAGCCCTAACTCAATCAACTTGAGGTAACCGCCTGGTTGCAGTAGTTCACCAACAATTCGGTCAGGCTCTGTCAAATCTCTTTCAATCACATGAACCTTTCGCCCATCCTGCAGTTCGAACCATTTAATCAGATTAGGAAATACGGAGTATTCTTAATAGATTCCATATATATGCGCTTTAAAGACAGGCACGCAGACCATTCATGAAACGATTAAATGAAAATTTAAATAGGTGAAGGGATCCGTACCTTGCCGAGTGTGTGAGCCAGGGCGGCACCGGCAACACCGGCACCGACAATGATGACGTCTGCATCGCCGTGGCCGCTATTCCTTGATCTGGAATCGCCGTTATTAATGCTCGTGGTGTTGACCCCGCCCTTCGCAATACGGCCGCCGCTTCTCTTGAAAAAGAAGGCGTAAGCCGCCGCAAGTCCGAAAAGAGCCGCGAGAACCGTACCGGTTAGATACTGATCCGCCATTTTTCTCGAACGGTGCCGGTCGACGCCGCGCCCTGTCTCTTTCTTCCTATTCTCCGATTTTCACCAAAACACGGTGGAGAATTGTGCGGGAGGTCTAATTTATATGTTCCGCTATCTCTGGCGGTGGTGACGGTGAGGTGTGGTAGCTGCTGCCGCGCTGGCGTTGGGAATTGTTGTTGAGAAGTTGTGGTTGGAGTGACCCCAACTGTGCCGCTGCCTTCTTCCAATTTCCGATTGTACAAGGTGCGTGTCCGTTTTGTAACCTTTTAAATTTGAAAAAAAAATAGTTGTTCAAGTGTTTAATAGGGGAGGGGTGTGAAAATGAGTTATAGTCAGGTTAGATTCCTAAGAGAGTGTGAGATGATTTATACTCTCTATAAATATTTTTTGTTGGAATAAGGGACAATTTTCATTTTTTACTATTCGCTGAAAATCAGAATAATAGAATTTACGACGGATAAAGGTTACTGGAATAGGCGATAAATAGGCAATAAAAGCTTTGAGTTGAACCACATTAAAAGATTGAATCCAGTCGATCAGTTAGTTTAACTCAATAGCTTATATACCGGATCATTTTACTCTTGAACTTTCGATGTGAGATGCACTTTAACACTCCCCTCAAGTGGATAATCGGGTCATTTTGAATCTAACCGGTTGACCACTTGCAAATGAACTCACATTCCCTTGTTTTTTTAGCGCCAACACCTAAAGTACCACGAGCCGCTGGGTATGAACTTCCAGACGAGTAATCGTGTTAAACGGGCCACAGGTCGTTGGTTACATACTCCATACGGACAATTGGGCTAAAGACTAACGGGCCGCTATGAATGAACGTCTAGACGGACACCTTGACAAACGAGGTTGGCCAAAACCTATTCCGATACCATGATAAAATTTACGACGGATAAGGGTTATTAGAATAGGCAACAAATAGGCGATAAGACCCATGAGTTTAACCCCATTAAAAGTTTGAATCCAATCGATTAGTTAGTTTAATTCAGGAGCTTATATACCGGATCATTTTACACTTGAACTAAAGTAACACCCCAGCCCCCCCCCCCCCCAGCTGTAAGTGTTCGCTCATAGGATTGTAGACTGGCCCCACAAACCAACACAAGTCTTGCCCGCGCAGTTTGTCCTTACTCGTGCGCGCCCAAGGATTTCCTAGGGGATCACTCATCCTAAAATTGCTCCAGGTCAATCACGCTTAACTTTAGAGTTTCTAGGTGATGAGCTCTTGAAAAGAAGATGCGCCTTGTTGATATGAGTAGTACTATCAATCCTTTTGAGCTTTTTTCATTCTCATCTTAATACGGGGGATTACATTCCCCCCTACTTAGGAATGCAACGTCCCCGTTGCATCCTTTTTTCAAACCCTTAGATCTTCCCCGCTAGGTGAACTAAGTTCTTTTTGACCCGTCACGGTCGCAGGGTTGCTCTGATACCATTTGTAACACCCCAGCCCCCACCCTGGTCGTAAGCGTTCGCTCATAAGATTGTAGACTGGCCTCACAAACTAACACAAGTCTTTCCCGCGCACTTTGTCCTCACTCGTGCGCGTCCAAGGAATTTCTCAGGAAGTCACCCATCCTAAAATTGCTCCAGGTCAAGCACACTTCACTTTAGAGTTTCTAGGTGATGAGTTCTTGAAAAAAAGATGCATCTTATTGGTATGAGTAGTACTATCAATTCTTTTGAGATCTTCCCATTCTTATTTTAATACGGAGTATTACAAGTCCCGATGTGGGATGCACTTTAACACAGAATTTCATTTACCTCTTTACAAATATATTGTTCGATTTAGGCTTGAGAAGCCCTCGGAGATGAGTGTCGTCCTTTTTTAATTTGGGAAAATGGTATTGCCTTACCCTAGCCTTTGAAAAATTATACAAAAATTGAGATAGGGATAGCAATATTGATAAAATCAGAAACAATATAGATATATGAGAAAATTTCACTTGATATATTCATATCCAATTTTTAAAAATTTTAAATATCGGAAATGGACAACTCTTATCCATTGGCAGCTATCTTCTTTTACCTTTGACGTCTATTTCCTCTAAGGGCTAAAATTAACTCCCTACAATCGTACTCCGATATAAGATCGAATGCTTCATTCATGTGTTTTTCATTTGCTAGATTATCTATTTTTCACTTTTTTAGACGCGCCTGTTTTTTAATCTTCTTGTTGGTTTTTTGCTTAATTTTTATTTAACTCAACCAAAATGTTTCCATTAATATCATTAGCTGTAATTATATATATATATATATATATATATATATATATATTAAAAGTAGGAAATTAATAATCTTATTTACAGAATTATTCTGGGATAAAATTTATTCACTCTTACTTTGGCATTTTGGTTGATTTTTGGTTCCAGAAGATCTTTTTTTTTTGTTTTGGATGCCGATGGCATATAATTATTTCGGGGTAATATATCTGCCCTGTTATCAATTCTGTTAGATCAGCACATAAATTAATTACTAATTACAATGCGCAGTATTCCACAATTTAAGAAAAAATTGTACAGAATTAAAATCCATACAGTGCCTCAAGATAAATGCAAGATGTTGACATATACCAGCAGTGCTCGGTTGCATTATAGTAATTTATATAATACACTAATCTCTTGAAATATTTTGTGTATTGATTTTTGTTAAGAGGTAGAATTAATTAAATAAATAAATCATAATTGGCGAGGATATTTTTAAATTACATAGGTGTTTATCATAATTCATTTTAGGATCTGTTTGGTATACAGAATAAATAGAATTGAAATTAAATTGAAAATTGAAATTCTATGAGGTATCGTTTGGTACAAAAAATTCAGACTTTGGAATTGAAATTGAGGACAACAATTTTGATTTTGTTGTTTGATAGCATAAAAATATGTAAATTTGAAATTGATAGTACCAAAAATGAAATAGAAGAAGGTACCATATTTTAATTCTATAATTTAACCAAAAAAATTAAATTGTGTCTATCTTTTAAAAGCGGAGTATATTTTACGGAGTAAGTACAAATTTGTCCCCTAAAGTCAGCTAGTTTGAATGGATTGGAATTCACGAAAGTTGTGACAAAAATTTCCCTTCAGTTAATTGAGATTTGAAATCTCGTAGGTTCATGAGTTGTTGAATATGACAATTTGACAAAAAAAATATTGATTTTTAAATTTTGATCGAGTTAAACCGTGAAAAAAATGATTAACTTCTCTTGATTAAAAAAGAAAGAAAGAAATAGCACTCAAAAAAAGAAAGAAAAAATATGACTACGGTATAATTTTGAGAGAAAAGAAAAGCATATACCAATGTTAGAGAGAATGTTTAAACATTATTTTTAGCTTCTAAAGTACGGAGTATTATGTACTTCCACTTTAATTAAGATTATCATATAGATATTCTTATTTCATTTTTGCACATCCCATACAGATATTCTTATTTCTTATTCTACCTCAAATGTAAAAAAAAATTCAAAACAATTTCTACCCACAATAAAGGAGAAGTGTGAAAAAATTTAGACATTTTAGATGTGAAGAAAAATGTTTTACGAGATGCGCAAAAACTGAAACAAGAATATTTTTTGGGACAGAGGGAATATACATTTAAAAAAATGATACCAGTGTTATTAGTGTCATTTACTTACAGTGCTTCGTTTGAACACGTAAGGTGTCTCATTAGTAAAAATGATGGTTTTTACTATTCTAACTTCCCCTAAACCCTCCACCCAACGTCACCCTTACCTCTTCCCACTCCCTGCCCCCCTTACTACTCTGACAATATATTGCCTCGCAGGGTAGGGAGAGGGGCAAGGGGTGAGAGCAAGGTGGAGCTGGGATGGAGGGTTATTAAAGAAAGTCAGGATCTCGTCGTCCTTTTATCTCTCTTCAAAGTAATTGTGTGCGAAACCAAAGAACTGGAAAATTATATTTGTGTGTGTTTTCTTTTAGAAATTGAGAGGATGAAGAACGATAAGAAGCAGAGACCGATGCTTCAACAGAGAAAAACTTTTTGCTTCCCCTGCAAACGCCAACACTCCCCCGAATTATCTAAAACGCAAATGCTAATCACGAACATTACTCCCAAAGGAAACCACAATCTAAATTATTCTTTCTTCGTTACAGAGTATTTGTCAAGCATTACTTTTTTACAGTTATTTAAAATCGAATTTTGATCTATAATCAAATACCCCGGAGTATAAAAAGTATACAGCACGTGATGTATTGTTTAGATAAACAATATTTTGAAAATATTTTACAAATACATCTAATAATATAATTCTTTTAACAATTTCTAATATATATTTTATTTAATTAATAGTCAACGTTTATCAATTTTTACTGCAAAAATTTAAAACTGGACAACATTCTGAGACGAATGCACTAAAAACAACATCGATATTTTTAAAACTTTAATGTTAAACGCTAAAGTTAATGTCGGCCAACACGGAACAGTTATGAATAAGAAAATGTTGTACTTTCTTCTGCTAAAATTGGAAGGACAAAAGAGTTAAGAGCTAAACCGCATATACAACTAGGAAAACAATTTATCTGCAGCTTCTTTCTTGTGATGAATCCAGCCTGAGTAGAGAAGGTAACTGAATCTGCTAACCAAACATATCCCATTTGGATGGTTACCATTTGGTCATTTTCTGGTCCCTATGGATGGTTACCATTTAGTTTGGTCCCATAGTGTTCATGCACGAATTAGAATCGAATCCCATCGGAAGATATCTCTGGATATCGTTTCCCCACACATTCTGCACATAACACCAGTGTCATATTAAACTTCTTTTTTAATGTCACACGAATTCGTGGTCGAGTCATAGGATACATTTGAATCAAACCATATTACTGTAAAAGACTGAATCCAATTGATACGTAACATTTTCTCTTCATTATTCTGAGGGAGAGACAGTCCTAAAGGTATTTTGGTTGAAGAGATTAGCTGAAAGTTTCTTAAAGGGTAAAAGATAAGTCTACCAAACGGAGCCTAAAGTTTTACCTGCGGAGGCAGTGGCTGAAATGGTGGTGTTGCAGTCGGGAGACTGCCGAATGTACCCAGCGGAAGGTTAGGGAAAGAATGTGATGGGTTGAATCCTTGAGCATGACCATGAAGAGGAGGAGCTCCATTGCTGCACTGGGTGTGAAGAATCTACACGGAAGAATATAATTGCGCTTCAAACAAGTTCAAAAATTGCAAAAAAAACACATCAAATCTATGGTGCATATCCCTCTTTCCGTACTCACGTCTTTGGATAATATTCGTTCAATGTCAAGGTTCATCTCTGGATTCACAGTAGCAAGCTTCATTGATAGAAACTGGAAAATATATGAATGTAAGACTAAGGGTTGTCATCTACTTAAAGAATCAAGTGTACTGTGAGATATATATATACACAGTTAATGTAATGCTAAGAATCAGCAAGTAAAAAAAACAATTTTTTTTCTTCAATTGAGATAGCCAAACGTGGTACCTCGACTTGTTGCTGGAGCGATTGCACGTAGTTAATTATCTCATCAAGCATAACGGCTTTCCCAGTGATCTAACTCATAAAAATCATTTTTTTAATAACAAAAACCAGCAGGGTAAAATGACCAAGAATTTAAATAAACGAAGCCGGAAAGCAAATCACAACCTTATTACAGCCAGGAACCAGTTCTTGAAGCAGTCTCATTCTTTCACTGATCTTCTCCCTTCTCACCTGCCAGCCAGAAAAACAAACTGAACATCCAAAGCGTAAATCCAATCCCTCATCAAGACAATGGCAATTGACGAGTTTACCCTTTCGGCGAGGCTGTGGCTGTTAGTCGCCTGGCCACGTTTAGCCCTTACATGAACATAATTTTCTTTAGGAGGTTCCCCACTGCTGGAATTATTATCTTTGACTTGCTTTCCACTTTTCTTACTCCTCAAATTTGAGTTTTGCTCAGCACTTTTCTGTTTCTCTTCATCTTCTTCCCAAGAGTCTCCCGCTGGTTCAATATTCTGCAGGCAGTCTAACAGATGATCACCCAGATACATACATAACAGATCTCACAGATTCATAGTATAGATCCAACATTCTATTATACCTTACTAGCAATTGAAGGAGGAAGAGAATCTGATGCTCTTCTTTTTCTTCCATTAGGCAAGAGATTATAATTCAGGTGACAATCTGACAGGCCAGAAGAGCCTGTGAAATCTCCATTGCCAAAAGCTGGAACCTTGTGAACCATATCAAGGTGATTATCAAGCACAACTGGGTAATGCAAACTCTGGTTCACAATAGGATCCCACTCAGTGCCACAAAAGGATATCGGGTCTATCCCGGCTGGTGGGCCAAAAGTGGAACGGAGCCCCATCTCACCATGATCCTCTGTACCCATTCTTTAACAAGAAAAAACCCCACAAAGAAGAAGCAACTAGCCAGAATTTGTGGAGTTCACTCCGTGCACCTTCAAAAGGGTAAAGCCTCAAATTTGTATGGGAAACACAGGATCGAGGAACTATATTGGATTTAACAGAAAGGTAAGATGGGTTTGACCAGAAGAGAAGAACAGCTGGTAATATCTTGCACGACTCAACAAGGAACAAAGAGACTTGACAGCTTTATAGAGATAAAGAAAGGTAAAGAAACCTCACGGTCACAGATGAAAAGGAGGAAATCCAATTTAACAGGCATAAAATCTAAGCTTGTACAGCAGCCTCAAGAACCCTTGGATCTATTTTACTCTTATGATAATAAAAAAAGTAAGAAACTTTCAACAGCCCATAAAGTAGACAACGAAGAAACGAAAAAAAGGAACCAGTCACAGCTCACCAGATGAACGAAAAGATAGCAGATTCCCTTTCTTTCTCTCTACCCGTGGTGTTTTATACTGTATTATTACCCACACAGGCCATGATTGCAATTCTCTCGTTTTTCAAAACTAGTCTTGATCCAAACGAGACTTCAAAATCTTGTTCGAGCTGATGCAGACAATGTGAGGATCACGCCTCCCCAAAGTCTGACCAAGAATAACCAAGGGACTGGGGAAAGAGAGGTAAAGGAAGGTGCTTTTGCAGAAACATACCGATTCCTTACAAAAGAAGCTCGGAATCAATGACCCTTTTGAAGATATTGTAAAACTGGGTAGCCAGGAATGGGAAACCCCATCAGAGTTCTGGAATTGTAGATGATGAACGAACCTTCAAAGGAAGGGCTGAAATTGGGGGTTTGATGGTGGACTATCAGATAGCTGTGAACGTCAGCCAGATGCCGGGTTTAAAATAAAAATTAAAAATTCAGATAGATAGCGTCAAAGACACCGACTGTGTGCTTGCGGAAATGGGCTGCAGAATATAAAAATTGGCATCTTTTACCTGCCCGAGCTCAGCCGCTACTGACCTTAAAAGACTGACAAGCGACTGCCAACTGCTCTTTCACCTTTAATTATGATGACACAACCTAATCCCACACACTTTATTCATTCCAGTCTCTTCTTGCATCAATTTTTCTTTCATTTCAATGATCAAATCAAACAAATGGGTTCTAATTTCCCATAGCCCACAGGTATGTGTTTATGCTCCGTATGTGATTTATAGGTGGATGAGAGACAATTTCATTTCATGCTATGGAGCCAATGGAGGTTTACAATTTGAGGCAATTTCACCTTAAAAGGTGTGTGATGGAGAAGTATATGAGCCTATCAAGTGATTTAAGTGGTGGGCTTATCTCAACGAGCATGAGCTGTCAAATGACATAAACCCAAGTTCTTGATTCCCATTGAAAAAGGTAAGAAATGCTTTAAAACCCAACCTTGGGGTGCAAATTATTCTCCACATTCCTAAGGTCATGCGTGGATATACATACAAGTTTTATGAGAAGTTGCTACTCAATTAATAAAAGGGTTATACTTCATTCACCTCATATATTTAACCTCACTTCTAACTCCCTCTTACATAGACATTTACATACACGGAATACTGTCGAATGTCGTTCGTCGTCTATAAAATTTGTAAAATAGTGGAGTTAAAAGTAAGGTTAAAGATTTGGGGTCAAATTAATATTTTTCTTAATAAAAACATTTGACGGCTAACACAATAGAGCCAAAGCATGTGCCTCGTTAGTTGCTCTTATCAATATTCTCCCCGTCTTAAAAGACTATCATAATTTGACTTTTTTGGTGAAATTATGTTACTTTTTTACTGCAAATTATAGCAAAAGGTATATTTAGTTATAAAATAAATTAAAAAAAGTGAGTAAATTTTAAAATATAACTTTAAAATATCAAATTTGTTATAATACTTAATTATTTTAAATTTTATTCAATTCATTATTAAAAAGTATTTTAGTTTGACCAAATTGTAGCAATTTTTTAAGATTAGAGAAATACTCCCTACGTCCATAAATAGATTATAATTTTTTTTTCTCTCTCCTCTCGATAACTTTTGTTTGTTTACGCGATTTCATTAAGTATTTGATAAAATAAAATATTCTTATCACCTCTTGTTTTGTAGAACTTTTGACGTAGTTTTTTAAAATATAATTTTTATATCTTATTGATATATCAATTTGTATATAAAATAATTCAAAAAAATAGAAAATTTTATTTCGTAACCCGCAATTTGTAATCTATTTAAGAACGGAAGAAGTATTATTCTTTGGACAACCTTTACTTTCTAGTCTACAAGCCGATTCAAGTAAAATTTCCTAAAAATGGAATCTCATCATGACATCATTGGGCGGAATTACCAGTGTGTCCTCCAACAGTTCTTGCACTATTTAATATTTATACACTGGAGCTGAGTACACAAATACACAATGCCGCTCGTGTGAAATGGCCTTGAGTTTAGAGCATAAGTGATTAATAATCCTAATTTCCTAATGTTTGTTTTATAATTTGAGTAATATTAACTCGGTCATTAATGTACTTCCACCGTTCCTAAATAGTTGTTACACTTGTATTCTCGAGGCAAAATATCAAGTTTTTTAAATTCATTTTATTTATATATTGGTATTAAAATTAAAATTAAAATTTACATATCAAAAAACTACATGAAAAATTTTTCGAAATAAGAGGTGTCAAGAATATTTTATTTTATCAAATAACCAATGAAAACGTAGAAATAAACAAAAGTTCTCGCGACTGCTGAAAAAATAAATGTGACAAATATTTTAGGACGGAGGGAGTATTATGTATTTATACTCGGTATTTTTTAACTAAAGACATACATTGACTCAATGTGTTGTATCCGTCTCTGCTACGACTCAGACTATTCTAGAGAGTGGACTTTCTACCACCAATGTACACGAAGAGAGAAGCTCAGCTAATGTGTTATTATATTCAATCTAAAATTTTAGACATATGGCTAGTACACGAAGAGAGTATTATGTATTTATATTTTTTAACTAATGACATACATTGACTCAATGTGTTGTATCCGTCTCTGCTACGACTCGAACTATTTTAGAGAGTGGACTTTCTACCACTAACGTACACGAAGAGAGAAGCTCAGCTAATGTGTTACTCCCTCCGTCCCTAAATATTCACAATATTTGTTTTTTCAGCAGTGTCGAGAACTTTTATTTATTTCGACGTTTTCATTGATTATTTGATAAAATAAAATATTCTTGACACTTCTTATTTCGAAAAACTTTTCATGTAGTTTTTTTATATGTAAATTTTATTTTTTATTTCTTTACTAATATGTAAATAAAATGAATTGAAAAAACTTGATATTTTACCTCGGGAATACAAATGTGGCAAATAATTTGGGACGAAAGGAGTATTATATTCAATCTAAAATTTCAGACATATGGCTAGTAGGTGGAGTGATGCTCATCACATCTATCATATCATCCCATTCAGCTTTAGATTAACTTATCTTTTTCTAACACAGTCCTCATTCGACATTGGTGTGGGTCACGCCCAAACCTTTTCCTTTTTTTATTTTATTTAAGTCAAAATTAAATTATAATAAAAATATTAAATAAATAATTCACTAACATTAAAACTAAAACTAAATTGATGCAATAAAAAGTGGAAGAAAAAAAGTACAATTTAATCTGATGTGATCTGATCTAGTGTAATCTGCTTTCAATAAGAATAAGTAATAAATAAATGCAAAAATATGATTAAGCAAAAGTTAATATCTAATTAAGCAATGTTGGATCAATTTTTGTTACGTTTAGGTTTCATGGTTATTTCGATTGCAAGATCTAATACAGAGTATTTGTGTTTTGGACCGTGAGTTTTTTTTTCTGACCTTGGGTCCGTTATTGTATTGTCAGTCTGGACCCAGTTATATATTAAGATGGACTTGCCTAGATGTTAGTGCTCTGTAAAAAAACAATACCTACGGCCCAATTTTCTATACCTTGCTGACCCAATGACCAATACCATTTCTCGTTCTTTTCCAGCCCACAGACAGAATGTGGCAATCCGAAATAGCCCAATCGTTGAAATTATCCAATTCGCGTTCTATTCCAGCCCTCCAGATCTGAATGGGTCAATCCAAAATAGCTGAATCAGATCAAACTTGAAAATACCCTCTTGAAGTGAAATTGAATCAAAGATGACCTAAACACAAAAACCTCGAAGTGAAATAGAATCAATGATTACCCAAACAAAAAAAGGGGGATATTTTTCAAAGAGTAAATTCTCTAAATAATCCTTTATAAATGGGGGATTTCCATATTTAGTCCACATTTATCAATTATTAAGTAGACAGTCCTTATTAATTAGGTACCATTCCACGTTTAGTCCTCCGTCTATTTTTCCATCTCCAAGCCATTAGACAAGGACCAAACGTGGAATGGTACCCAATCAATAAGGACCACGAAAATAATATTTGATAATATGGACTAAATATGGAAATTTCCCCATTATAAAGAACTTTTTGGAGAATTTGTTCTTTTTAAACCACTTATAATATAAAAATTAATAGATAGGAAAAAATGTATAACTGTAGTTTATTTGTAAAAAATCAAAATTTGTACACCACAAAAAATAGTTTATCAAAAAATTCAATTTTTAATACAAGAATCTATTCGAAACTGATAGGAATTAAAAAAGATATTCGAAGTTATTATTCCTTTTTAATAACGTAAGAGCTTCAAATTTTTATCTCCAAAATAAGAATATAAGGCTAATAATGCCAATATATATTATCACTATACAATGTCATTATGTCACGGTGCAAACTCGTAAATTGAGAAAAAATATGAAATTCTTATTTTGAGGATATATGTTATATTTACTCCTATTTTGGATGATTTCAAATTACTTATTAATTCCTATATCTTCCAAGATAATTCTCATATTAAAAATGAATTTTTTGGTAAATTATTTTTAATGATAATTTTGACTTTTTATATACAAACTACAATCATATACTTTTCATATTTGTTACTACCTTCGTTACAGAGTATTGATCTACTTTTGAGTTTTTGTCAAAATCAGCAATCTTTGACCACGAATTAAATAAAATTATTATTAGATATTGATACAAAAATAATTATATTGGATTTATGCAAATAATTTTATTTAATTATAGGTCAAATGTCAAAAATGATTGACTGCAAAAAGTCAAAATTGGACAAAATACTCAAAGACGGAGGTAGTACTTTCAATATTTAAAATGGTTTTAAAAAAGTAAACTTTTCAAATAGTTCTTTATAACGGGAGAATTTCCATATTTAGTCCATATTATCAAATACTCTGTGTTATTTTTGTGGTCCTTATTGATTGGGTACCATTCCAGTAATTCCACGTTTGGTCCTTGTCCAACGCTATGGAGACAGAAAAATAGACGAAGGACTAAACATGGAATGATACCTAATTAATAAGGACTGTCATTATAATATTTGATAAAATTAAATTTTATGTCACCTCTTATTTTATACTCTCTCTGTTCTTGCAAACACTTCTGACCTAATTTTTTGCGCGCGCTCCTCATAACATACCTTTACTTCTATCTAAAATGTCTAAAATACATCTCGTTATGTAGTTTATTGTAGATAGAAGTTGTTTTGGAGGTATTTTAGACATTTTAGATAGAATAAAGTTTTTTATGTGATGTGCAAAAAATTAGGGCGGAAGTATTTTCAAAAACGGAGAGAGTAGAACTTTTGACGTAGTTTATGAATATGTAATTTTTATTTTTTTATAATATAACAGTTTGTAAACAAAACGATTTCAAAAATTATAAGGCTTTACCTCATAAATTCCAATTTGTAATTAAATTTGGGAGAGAATGAGTATGTTTCTACAAAATTCAAAACTTGTCATTTGCCACGTCCAACGCCAAGGGTTTATCACAAAAGAACACAAACGCCCACACATTTTGTACCAAAGAAAAAAAAACAGCCACACATTTAATTCGAAAGAGGACATGTGCAGTTGGGACTCAAAATTGGAAGCTAAAACGTTGTCTTAGTTAAACTTGTCAAAGTCCAACTAAATCACATAACATGCATGCATGTCTCTTTTTTTCTTCATGTATGTCTCTTTATTCATTAAAATCCGCCCATCATGCGTCTATTTCGGATCATAAACAATGCACCAAAATATATACCCCTTCTTGTTTTGATTTTTTGACAAATTTTGATACTTTTTTTTATACTTTTTCCGTTCCAAAAATATGTTTCTATTTTTATTTTTAGAAAATTTAAGAGAGATACATTTTTGTGTTGACTTTTCGAAAAATATTCTTGATATGATGTAAAGATTATTAGTAAAAAAGTATGATGTAAAGATAAGTTAAGAATTAAAAGAGGTAAAAATAGTTTTTAATAGAAATTGGACTGATTTCGTGAGACAAATAAAAAAGAAAAGGGGATGAAGTTTTGGGACGGAGGGAGTATTAATTTAAATAAATAAATATTACTCCGTATAAAAACTTAATATATTACTCCCTCCGTCCCCCTAAGATGTTCTCATTTTGACTTTTGGTGGTTTTTAAGGAGAGTTGAAAAAAGGTGAAAGTTTACCATAATACCCTTAATGAAAAATGGGTGGAGTGTATTAAATGAGGTGGGTGAGGTGTAATAAATAAAGTAAGTGGGGGTAGTTGTGGTATTTTAATTGTTAAAAAATGAAATGAGAAGATCTATTGTGGACAAAGAAATAGGGCTATTGGGAAGATCTATGAGGGACGGAGGGATTAAAACATTATCCGTAACTGAACTCAATTATATTGAATTTACATTTTAATTAAACACATATATACTTTTCCATAATTCTTTGTTAAAAAGTGTCAGGTTCCGTTTGGTTTACGGAATTGACGAAATTGGAGTTAAATTGGAATTGAAATTCCATAAGATTTAATTCCATAGAATTGAATTCTACCAATTTCAATTCATTTTTTACACTATCAATTTCAAATCCACATAATTTTTGTGCTACCAAATACTAGAATTGAAAATGAAGTCCTCAATTTCAATTCCATAGTTTGAATTTCGTATACCAAACGGGACCTCATTGTTTGTCTAAAAAAGTTAAAACAGAAACGTTTTTTCGTATGTGTTTTAAAAAATGTTGAACAATGAAAATATGTAACTAAAATATATACGGAGTATATAGGAGAGAACGATTTATTGGGGTACAAAAGAAAAAGAATGCACATTCAATTTACCTTTATAATTAGGGTGTTAGCTGAATTCACCAAGTAAATTTTTTGTTTACCCAATTGGTTAAAAAAAAGCCCATCTATTTATGCGACAAACAAAACGTCCGCATCTCTTCAAGTCAACATTCGGTTTATCGTATGTGGATTTTATAAACAAAGACAAAAGTTGTGAAATAATATACGGAGTGCAATAAACAACAACAACAATTATTATTATTATTATTATTATTATTATTATTATTATATTATTATTATTATTATTATTATTATTATTATTATATTAGTAATAACAATAACAACAACAACAACAACAATGATAATACTCCATTCGTCCCAAAGTACGTGTCTATATTTGATTTTTTGCAATCAATCACGATCGGTCTTTGACCTATAAGTAATGTTAGGTTCACAAACAAAATAGTCACAAAGTTCACAAATTAACTATTTTTTATTTAGATTCACATTTTAAAAATATTTTAGGCTATTTTTATTTTTTAATTGAAGTTTACAAATGGTAAGTTTGTGAAACTTGTGATAATTTTGTTTGTGAACCCACCATTTCTCTTCTATAATAAAATAAAAATCATCGCATGGTATATTAAGTAGCTAAATAATATTTTTGAGAATATTAAAAAGATAAATCTAATAAAATTATTCTGATATCAATATCTAATACTCTCTCCGTTTGCAAAAGAGGTTCCTAGTTTGACTTGGAGCCAAAATAAGGAAGTGTCAAATTATAGTTGACTTCCAATTTTGTCCCTGATGTGATAAGTTAAAGTAAGATGTGATAGATAGATTATTAAAGAAAAAATATGATTTGATAGGTATGCTATGAAAAAGTAAGGATAAAAGTGACTTTTTAATAGAAAGTGTAAGTTTTTTCTCTGAAGTGAAATTAATGAAAGAAGAAGTGTTTTTGAAAACGGTGGGAGTATAAATTTCATCAAAATTAATGGGTAAAGTTTAACGATTTCGGGTGTAAAAAATACTCCCTCCGTCCCACAAAAAGTTCCCATTTTGACCATGAATTAGCCAAACAATTACACGCTTTGACCATAAATTAAATGTAATCTAAATAAAGAAATGCTAAAAAAATTTGAGATATCAAAACTAGATCCTAAGATGAATCCAATTATATTAAATTTATTTTATAATTTAATATACTTTTTTCACAATTTGTAATCAAAGCGTGAAAATATTTGACTAAATACTATTCAAAATGGGAACTTTTTTGTGTGACGGAGGAAGTAAAAAACTAGAGAAATACTTCGGGACACAAATAGTAAAATGCCAAAATATAAAAAATAAATGATAATATAATTGAATAGAATGAGTTAAAGTCGGACGGCAATTGACCTGTCGACCAGAATTAACCCATTCTACCCAATCTCGAATACAACATCGCCTTTGAGGTGATCGGAAATAACCGATCTCCGATCCGCCTCCGTGTCCACCTCTACTCCAACGGGAGGAATGAACAATCAATTACGTAGTATATTATTGGACATACATTTCAAAATATAACGTGAAACGAATGATGGCAATGATCGGAGTTTCAAATCACCCGCCGCTAATTATTTTTCACCTTTGTTATATTGTTTGATTAAATTGCAATAATTCCAAATAAAGCATCATATCTCTAGCTATTTGCTCCCCCCTATTTTTCCACGAAATTGGTTGCGCCCTTTTTGACCATTATAATTATTCAACGACAATGTATCGATTCCTTCCCTTTTGTACGTGCATGAAAACGATCGAATAATCATCATGCTCCACCATGCATGATTTAGTGTTTTCCGCCAAATCCTCTAAATATTTCCTCTAGACTGCAAAAAATCAAAATGAGAAGAAAGATATAGGTGCACTAGATGAAGAGTTCTGTTTTTGTCGTTCTAAGATGCTTATTTGAAATATGAACTTCTCATATTTTACAGAGTCGTCTAATAAGTTGATCTTTTATTTTTTTTATTAAAGACAATTTTTTAATAGCATATATATGTTAAAGTTCGTAAAATTAGACATTGATTCAGATGAAATACGAAATAAATGTTCAACAATTACTTAAAAAGATTTGTGCATACAAAAATTTGCTTCATTTTTTTACGATCAACATTAGTCATCGATACACACCTAACCCCATTTTAAACTTTAAATTTCTACCGGATAATTCACCAAATAACCCTAGCTATAACTATCAATATGTATATTAAGAAAACTAGCTAGGGGCATTTGATCTATAAAATCCCACTCATACTTGCATTGTGTGACGCTGCCCAATTTTCTCCTCCAATGGACCACCTTAATTAACGTGGACCGTACAGATAAACTGTCCGGTCAAGTGGTCAACCAAATATTTCCCTACTATTGACTTTTTTCAAGATAGGATATTCACAAAATGTTTTTTTTCGGCAATAAAAAAAATGTGGAGTATTTATTTCCTTTGCATATAGAGTAAAGTCATGTTTTCTTTGTTTGATCTGAATATTTCTGATCTAATTAGAATAAGTTTTTATTTAATATGATTTAAATATATTTATACTTAAAATTATTTTTGACATGATCTGATTCCAAACATAATAAACAATAAGTAAAAAAAATAATTAAGGAAAACATAGCCTAAGCCCAATAGACATTCAAAAAGTATATACGGACTTTAGGGAGTACTATGAATACGCCTTCCGTTTTATTTGAATTTTTTCGTATTACCATTTCCATGAACAAATTATTTTTTATCTAGCCCAAAGTCTATCTGTGTAGACCGACATTATTAAAGGGGTCATCTCAAATACATTCTCCGATGAATAAAAAAAAATGATTTTTGATTTTGGATTTTGATAATATAAAGTAAATGACTTTTTGAATTGTCTGATTTTCTTTGATAGTAATATTTGATAGTAGTATGGTTAGTCAATGTACTCCCTCCGTCCGAAAATATTCTTCCCACTTTCCTCTTTGGTCTGTCTGAAAATATTCTTCTCATTTCCTTTTTTAGTATACTTTTTAAAGATAAATATCAATAATACCCTTCTATTTTATCACAAATCTACTTTTTTAGTACTTTTTTAATAATAAAAAGAGATTTAAAAGTTTATAGTATGTGCATTTTTGAAAAATTTACATTTTTTTAACTATTCCTTAATAAGCGTGCCAAGTCAACACGGGAAGAATATTTCCGAACGGAGGTAGTAATTTTTATCAACGCTTATATGGATCATTTTTGTCTACACCCAAATGTTAGAGCAGTGGCAATGGCGAGGCAATTGCCTGCCAGATTCTGCCACATCTTCAAATTCCACAATCAAAAGTATGAGTATCCAGAAGAATTGGATTCGTGTGAGTAACAAGTTCAATTATCAATACCGGCAACATCTTATATAGAAGAAATATTTTTTTAAAAGGAGTACAATTATTTTTATTCAAAAAGATAATTAATTTTTATGTTACTCTACTCACTTGCCACACGCTGATTGCACTGGCGTCGATTAGTTTAAATAGTCTACGTCACCGTGTGTCATTCCATTTTTGTCTTGCCTTTGCGCTCTTATACTCGCAATGTTTTGTGTCTACCGCTTGTCGGTATGAACAAAAATTGAATGGCCTACAAAACAAAAAAGTACGTTTAATTTAATGTGGAAATGTCTCCTCCTCCACTTCAAAAACAATGTCTAATCTGCTCCTAATTTTTTCTTTCTCCTTTTTGTTCACACCATTAAGCGTTCATTTTGGAAACAGATGGATTACCGTTCTCCACAAAAGAAACTACGGAGTACTTTTTTGTGTGATAAATACACATAAGAATGGGATTTTGAAATAAAGAGGCCAGGGGTGGGGGAAATCTGGTAGAGAATCTAATGAGTGTGATCTATAATCATTAAATTGGACCCATAAACTCGTCACCGGACCTCTTTTTTCTCTGTCTCTCACGGCCCTTTTTGAATAAATGAAAAGGAATGTCGTCCATTTTGGCTTTTGAGAAAGCACAAGCATAATAATGATGGTATAATTCAAGATTGAACAAACCTAAGGATACACCACCCTTGTATGCCAAAAAAACACACACACTAAATATCTATGTTTGTCTGTGTGTTTGTCTGGTATCCATTTTGATGTACCTTAACATGCCACTTCAAGATTACATTATTGAAAGAACCCATGATTTGGTCAAATTGAAACGTCCCCAACTTCTACACCTTTTCTTTTCTTTTCTTTTCTTTGTATGTTAAAATTTCCCTGCATTATCGAGCACTCCCCAGAAGCAACCAAATGCAAGAAAAAAGAAAAGCAAGTCGTCATCATATGATACAATAATACAATGGCGGGGTCAGACTGACTACCAAAATGTTTCATTCCAAAAACTGCCCTTTTCTTTTTCTTGGGGTCAAAGTTTTACAGAGAGGAAGATCGAGTACGCAGAGTCAGGACTCGTTCCAAGCAGCAAAGAGGGGGAAGTTGGGCATGGACGACGGGACGACGGGCCTCAGAGCCGCCGCCGCCGCCTGGGGATGATTATTATTAGGAGCGGGGCTGTCCTCCCTGGAGGAGCTGAGGCTGGTCACGGCGGAGGAAGGGTTGGACAACTGGCAGCTCATCATCATCATCATCTTGTTCGTCTCCATCCCTATCAGGCTCTGCATTGCCGCCACCGACAAGCACTGCTTCTCCTCCTCGCCGCCGCCGCCACTCAACCTCCAATCCTCCGGCAGAGCTAACAACAGGTTGCCGCCCTCGGCGGCGGAGGCTGCTGGATCTCGGTCTTTGCTCCGCCTCGCTACTTCCCCGCTCGGCAGCGAATTGCTGGCCAGGATTTTCTGAACGTCGTATCTTGACATGTCGAAGTTGGTGACGGCGGTAACGCCCCGGAATTTGATTGCAGCTATATCATATGCTTCTGCTGCTTCCTCTTGGGTGCCTGAAAACCAAAAATTCAAGCCCCTTTAAAACTGGGTGACCATAAAATTTAAACTTGTGACATTTAAACAAATAATGTTTTGATATCATGTGAAAGAATTAATTCAACCAAAACTTCAGTGACACATACATGTCAAAGAATTAACATTGCGTGTTTGTGTGTCTGTGAAGGTTTAGTGTACAAATAAGGTATCTTATTTTGGTGTATCTCTAGCATTTCCAATGCTGGAATTGTAATTCTAGAAAATGCTTTATATTCTAACAAGAGTATTAGACTAAAAAAATAATGCTTTTTTTTGTTAAAAAAACTGTGTTAAACAAGCGTAATGATATAGTCAAAGTCGGAACAGCTCAAAAGAGAAACTCAAATTTACAACTACAGCTGCTTTGCAAAGTCTAAAGTAAACAAAGAAAAACTGCAGCGTTATTGTTTTTTTCCAAGAAAAGTGTCTGCTTTTTACGTAGTATGTCCCAAACACTTCAGCTTTCACTTTTTTTTCACCTTTAGAACAAATTATAGACTTTTTTCTTTCTTTTTTTACTCGTTCTTTTAACTGGATTAGTAACTAGAAATGACCAAGAGACAAAAACCCATAGCAGCTCACCATGAATACACTACAAAGAACCTTAAATTTATCTGAGTTAGTTCTCTATAAAAAATCATATCAAAAAAATAACTCACTGAATGTCCCAAGATAGAGGTCCTTGTTCCCTGCAACTCTGCCGATTCGAGCTTGCCAACGTCCATGTTGATGATGCCTATTAAAAGTTTGGAGCTTAGAACTGTTATTAATGTTAAAATTGGAAGGAAATTCAAAGTTTCAAGAAAATAAAGAACGTACCTTGTCACTCCTCGATACATAGAAGCACCCCTAGAGAATCCACTGCTTTTCCTGAAACACAAATGAACGTAACTGAATTGGAAACCGGTAAAGAACAAACACTATCATCTTTGAGAATGGGCAATTCTTACCTTCTCAGGTGGGCGACATATTCCTGCCGAGTCATGTTCTTCATTTCCTCAAGCTCTTTCTGGTAGTTTTCCAGCTGCGCGCAGCAAAAGAAGGAACCAGCTTAAAGAACTTGTCTTCATAACAAAATGCACATTAACAAACTGATAAAGTTTTAATTTTGAACCAGTGGATTGAATATATATATATATATAGTTATACCGGAAAGTTAACGTGGGTTGAAGGCCCCCAATACTTGAGAGCAGCAAGATCGTATGCCCTCGCGGCTTTCTCCTCCATGTCATAACCTCCTGAATCACATATTAATTAAGTCTCTTCAAAAGGGTGTTTTTTTTTAAGTTCCAACTGCTTAAAATAAATTTTCAAAAGAAAAGAAAAGAAAACAATGAGGATCTTACCCAGATACACTAAATAGAGCAGCAGCACCAGTTGATTAGAGCAATAAGAAGCATAACAACATCAACAAGTTCACAAGAAAGTCAGACAATGAAGAAATTTGAAAAAAGATCATGAAATGAGGGTAGAATAGGAAAATACCACACTAACCTTGCCTCCCTTTCCTAGTTTGCCCTTCTTTCTTGCAACTGTTATCCCAAAGATGAGCCTCATACCTCCCTGTCCACCTATGTCTGTACCAATCCAAATTCCAAACAGTATATCATCACTGGGTACGAACACTGAACAGTACATACACTTTGAAGTGATTTTAACTTCATTGATTCAAGAAAAGAACTGACCTTGTTACACCTCTATACTGAGAGGTTCTTTGACCAAAAGTGTCTATAGATTTCCTGTGGATGGGCTGTTTGGGTGTGGTCACCTCCTCGGAGACCCTCTTCCTGCCCTCCATTGCCACACATTCAAGATCCGTGGGAGAGATTTGACTTACAGGAGGGGCAGCAGTGACACAGCTGGACTGAGAGCCAGGGCTCATTGAAAGGCTCAAAGGCTGAAAGTCATTGCAGTTCAGAACACCCCCAGCCCCACCAGCTGCTGGTGAAATTACAGGGGCGTCCTGCCCGAAATGCCCCACAGAAACCCAGTTTTTCAGTTCATTTCCTGCCATTTCTTGGCTTTGCAGGTGGTTGTAGTAGTAATTGGAATGGTGGTTTTGTGGGTGTAGATGGAAACCTAAAGCCCTCCCGTGGTTCTCAACGCCCTGCCGGGTTTGGGGATAGTACATGCTGTCCAAACTCAGGGCACTGGTTTCCCTCCCATATTGAGTACTGTCCGCCATTGTTGCACCTCCCAAGAAGTTCTCGAGCTTGGGACTTGTATTAGACACCATACCTTTTGTTTTCACACGCAATTTTATAAAAAAACACATCTTTACGAAATGAAAGCCAAGAAACGTAATCAAGAAAAGCAAAGAGAAAAAAAGATGAAATCTTTGAAGTGGGGGGAAGAAAATGCACACCATGTGTTTGAGATCTGGAGAGAGCTTCCATGAGACAGAGAGAGCCGTCGGATTTTAGCGTCATGAGAGACAACTGAGAATGGAAGCCGCCGGCTTCCGCGACAGGGTAACAGAGACTGCCTGGCGGAGGAGAAAGGTAGAAGCTGGAAGCCATTGACGAAGCAGACGGAGCGCCGCCGTGATCAGCCTCCATCTTCAAGGCGGGCGAGAGGGAGAAACCCAGCAAGTGACTGTTATTATTAGCGGCATTGATGTGATGATGATCATTCATGAACTTCATCTTCTCTAATGTTCTTTTGGTTCAAAACAAGTTCTTGCTATGGCCCAAGAAATCTCAAGCATTTACCTGAAACTTAAAACAACCACTCATTATCTTCATCATCAAACATTCATCTAAAACATCCTCAGGGTTTTTGTTTTCTAGCTGCAGTCTGCAATTTCTCTCTCTCTCTCTTTATTTCTTTCTCTCTCTCTCTCTCTGAAAACAAGTTCCCTAAGAACAAAACAAAGAGAATGAGGTTTAGCTAGCAAAATGCTGAGGGGCACCCAAGCATTTCATGGGGATCTGCGCCTGTATATTTTTGTTTATATATATACACGAATACGCGGAAGTTGTTTTGGCCTTTTGGGAAGACAAGTGTTTTGAGCAAAGCTAAATTGAAGGGACATGTTAGGAGTATACCAAATGTGTATCCAAATGTACATCATATCATCTTTATAATTCATTTTATTTTGTTTTTATTTTTTTTTGGAATTTTTCTTTCCTTTTTTTTGTGGTGATGGAGGAGATGGGGATGTTTGGAGTACACTACCCCTAGCATTTTAAGGAGTAATTCCGAAATGGTATCGGTAATAAATGCTGGTGTGGACGTGTGATTCCATTTTTAAATTTTGGTTTTAGGGGAAAACATTGTTTGACTAAGGTGTGTCTCTTATTTTAGTGGCATTTTTAATTTAATACAGTGGTTTAGTTACAGGATATTCATTAACTTGCTTTTCTAATTGTGTACGGAGTACTTTTTGATGGAGATGTAAAAGATTTGAGGCTAATTTATTTCTTTAATTGTAATTAATTTACTGCTTCTTATTGTTGGTGACTTGGTGTTTTAGGGTTTCAACTACGTACTCCGTATTATGCAACATCTAAGAAACCACTCATCTTGAACAAAACAACAATTTAAAATAAGGAGTATAACCTAAATTTATTTGAAAAATTATTTTTCAGCTCAGTACGCTATCATTCAGGTCAAATGTAATTGATACTTGATGGTGAAAAATACTAATAATATCAACAATAACAAGTAAAGAAATAAAATTTCATGCGTTGATATAGCACATATTTGGAGTAACATGTCATGCAGTGACAAGTCATTAGGTCTACCGATATGCCTGCTACAGGAAGGAACAACGGGAAGATGAGGTGGCAGCAGNCCCCCCCCCCCCCCCCTCCACCCTATGTGGGAACGGGATAGGCGTGATCCCCTAGCCTCCCCGTTTTCCCGTGCTTTTTCGGTGTTTTTTTTCTTCTCTTCACTTTCCGTTTCCCCTTTTCATGTTTTTCCCTTTTTTTGTTTCAGTTTTTTTTCTTTTCTCTTTTTTTTGCATTTTTTTATTCTTTAATTTTTTTGTTTCTTTCGGTTTTATTTTTATAATCGACGGTTGAATGTGTTCATCAACACTATTGCATATCCAGGAACAGATGATAGAATTGTTTGCTTTCCAAGCCGCAAGTTCTTGTTCGTCGGTAGGCTTGGGGAAACCCGTGGGGGTCAAGAAACCAGCCCGGCTACGTCCTTCCAAGGCGTTGACGATGGTTTTCTCCCACACATCATAATTATCTCCCTTGAGCAGGTGTTTTGTCAGAGAATTCCCCGCACTTTCGGACGGGTGAATGTAATACAGAGACGTAGGATCGTGGATCAACCTAACCTTCTTCGTAGTTTCGGTTGTCATGGCTCCAGGAGAAACAACGGCTGGCAACGAAGTACACCGGCGTGAGACGGTGCAAGAAGCCGACGTAAGAAATCTGCCGACGTGAGGCGGCAGCAGAGGCGACCGACGTGAGCCGGCGGGAGAAGGGCGATGACCAACGTGAGCCGGCGAGAGGAAAAAAAACGGCGCTAGGGTTATTCGGAACTAGGGTTTGTGTTTTGCCTGGGAATTGGCTCTGATACCATGTAGAAATTGTGTGAAAACTTTCTCGATTGATTCAATGGTTACAACTAGTATATATACAAAATACATGAGGGCTACGACTACGACTCTTGGGCCAGGCCCGTACATTACGATATACAAATGAATGATAAAATATGTACAGCTAATATATATTTTTTGAATTTTTTTACAATTTCTAATTTTCTTAATTTCTTTTTTCTTTTGATTTAAATTTAGTGTAGCACTTTAAATTATTAATGAACTGTTCAATTATTTTAAGTTTAATAAAATAATAGTTTGAAGTAATTTCTTATTATTTTATGTTATTAGTTTGATTGTTTAAACTAAAATAAGTGCTAAAAAATAATATTAAAAATTAAAAGAGAAAAGGGGAAAGGGTTTTTTTAGAAGGGGAGGAGAATGGAAAACTAAACTCACGCGGCATTGTGTAGGTAAAGAGGAAAAGGGGAAGGCACTTTACATATTTTTTTTATTATTTTAATTATTAAAAACTATTTTAGTTATCTATTTTTTAAAAAACAGATGTACTCATTTTCAAAAAAAAAAAAAACTTCTTTTTTTTACGAAAAAACTTTAAAAAATAAATTAATAAAGTAAAATGGGAAGAGTCTGTCTCGTGTATGGCATGCTTGGCAGGGTGGAACGGTATTGCCACTCCACGCCACAACCAATGCTTTAAACATTTACTCTGTAATATACATTTTTTCATCTAAGATTTAGGTCATGTTCTCTTTGCTTGATCTGAATGATTTTGATCTGATTGAAATATGTTCTGATGTGATCGAATATGATCTGATCTGATCTAATCATCTAAATGTGATTATACTTAAAGTTATTTCTCATCTGAATAAGCTGATTCCAATAAGATAAAGTAATTGGTCATTCTAGTTTTGACCCGTCGGATCTAGATAGTTCGCCCCCGCTAAAGACGTTCTCTCCACCTCGCCATGGTCGTCGGCTAAAAGCATCTTGCTATTGATGACCAAGATGAATTGACTCATTCTAGGTTTTACCAGATTGAAATCAAAGCGATGAGCTAAACAAGTACTCCGTAGAACTTCAATTGAAATCAAAATGGTGTGCCTAAGTGAAATTAACAAAGAGAATGAGACAGATGAAGTAATTAATAATAATTAATTTAAGAAAACATGGCCATAATTATAAAACTTCAGCTAACTCTTTAAATGGAAAGTCATTATTTCTAATAAACAGATCGATAAAATTACGGTTCATTTTCTTTTATTCTCAATAAACACGTAGAGTCCGATCCAAATCCATGACTACTAAGTACTAACCCTCTTGTTTTTTTTTAACTAATAGAAGGTGGGATTAAGAAGGAATCTTTAGGTATGGGGTGGAAGGGCAGTGCCCGTAATAGGGGCTGTAGTCCGTAGTTATTAATAGGAAAAAAGACAAGAGTAGTGAAAGTGTGTACAATCTAGTGGGGATGGAAAGAACCAATGGGACGAAGCTGTGGTCAGAGCTCTTATAAATCCAAGACAAGTTTCCTTTTTTCCCGTCTCAATCTCGTGACTATAAATGCCCCTTTTCTCTCTCTCTCTCCCTGCTCTGATCTATACAGAATTTCCACTGTTGTCCAACTTTAAAGCATGACATCTTTACCCGCACCCATCCAATGGTTACTTCAATTACACCGAGAGGAAGTGAGCGTGACCAAGTTGACAAAGACAAACGGCCTCAGGAGGGTAAGACTTGAATTTGATTCCAGATAACTTTGCTAGGAGGCATTTACAAGTACCAGGTGTAGGCTCCATTCTTTGCCTCCAATATGCAGTTAAAGTTCAATGTACCTCCTCTCAGTGACCGTCTGGCCACGTTTGACGGGGCCCTCTGAGATGGGACTTATCCTTTTTTTTTTTCAATTACACCAAGAGAGCTAGGTGTACATCAAGATTTATACACCAAATGGATCATACATAAATATAGATAATGTCAATGCTGGGCGTTGCGCAGTTGGCAAAAGTGTGATGTGCCAAAGGATAGAATCGAGTTTGATTTCTTACAACTTTGCCCAGAGGTAACTATGCGAAGCATAGAAGCTCTATTCTCAGCTATCAATCTGCAATTAAAGTCTGACTTATCTTTTTTTAGTGACCGTTTGACCGGGTGATCAATTAGAGCGTAAAAAACTTGTGTCTATGTTTGACTTTTGATCAAAACAATGAGAGATTTTAAATTGGGAAGAAAAGAAAATTGGTATTTAATTTCCTAGGGAAGGGAATATTTGACAATATATTCTTGAATATATATCCAGCTTGTTCCGACTTTTGATCCAATCCATCTTCATCTTTGAAAGATAGTCAAATTCCCTTTTTTCCAATGCAACACATCCTTTCATGGGAATGGTAACCTGGTTTTACTAGCCTTGTCTGCCTGTGTATGGTAAGACAAATACATTTTCATTTTTCCAATTTTTTAAAGACTAGTACTCACTCCATCATAAAAAGAATGTCATGATTACTATTTTAGTCTCTCAATAACTTTTGTTTATTTACTTATTTTTAGTTATTATTTGATAAAATAAAGTTTTTTTAATCTTTTAGCAATTAATTAATATTTTTTATTTTTCGTTGGGGACTCCAAAGAATTCCATTTGTTTTAATCAAATTTTAACTCTAAAATCAAAATTAACTTGAAGGTGCAATTGAAGGCGGTGAGGGTGTGTTCGGGTTGGGGCGGGGTGAGGGGTTTACCGGGGATTAGGAAGGTAAGAACAGTCAATTTTAGGAACAGAGTACCGAAGCACCCCCGGATCATCTCATGACATTGATTCCCAATGTCATGAAAACCGGCCTTATTTTGAATTAAAATCTATTTATCATTACACACACATATCTTCTTATCATTTTTCGATAATTTTCTAGCGAAAAGAAGGTATTGGTGGGTGTTGTTTATTTCCCAAACCACATGCGGTAACAGAGTTTATTTTCCATATTTCTTTTATTTTTTGGATTTCCCCTTTTTTCTTCTCGTTGTTTCTTTTTCTTAGATGGTTTTTTAATTTCGTCACCAATTATTTTCAATAAAATTTTAAAATTTCATAATTGTTTGTGGTTGAGTTAAAACGTATTTTTGTGTTCTAGTGTAATTGAGTTTCATTTCTTTGAGTCCAACTGGTTAAATTTTGATCTTCAATTTAAAAAAAATTGTAATATATACTTGTATAAAAATGATTTTATTAGATTTATCTTATTGAAACTTTTCAAAATTTTATTTCTTTACTAATATGCAATACAAATTGAGAAAAATTAAAGCTCAATTTTATTGAGTTTAACTAATGAAAGTCAAACTAGACAAATAGATTGAGACGTGATAATAAACAAAATGGAAAAAAATATATACTTTGTCGATGAATGTCAAATTAAACTTAATCATATTTTTTTTGCACGATAAATCACATAATTTTTTAATTCTTTTATTGGAATAAAAGAAAGATGCTTTTTGGGGAGTTCAAATAATAAAGTTACGAATAGGGAAAAAAATAAAATAAACAAAATGGAAAAAAAATGAAAAAATAAAGACACAAATACGGAGTATACCCTTAAGAATTGAAAATGTAACTATTGAGCTAATAAAATCCTTTTATAGATGTCTAAAATATTCTTATATTTGGGATGACCAAAAATGAAAAAACGTATTTCTTTTAATTTTAAGAATAAAAGAGGACTCCTTTTAATTTTCATTAATCTGTTGGGCACTCGTACAAAAATATCATTTTTCTTAAACCAACATATTAAAAAATGACTTTTTTAACGTCTCGATAATAAATCTTATCAGTGCACTTGATGACTACAGATTGATTTTTGTATTATAATATTTTTTTTATTTTTTTTTCACTCATTTCCTTTTTCTATTGTTCTTTTCTTTTATTTTCGTTTTCTATTACTTATTTTTTCAAGTTTTCAAAAAAGGTATTACTTTTAATTTTTCAAAACAAAAAATTAATTTTTTGATTTGAGCAGTACATGTTAATTTCGTTTCATTTCATTTATTTTTATATAAAAGAGAAATCATTTTTATTTTTTAAAAAACATTATGAAAAGCCATTTAAAAAACAAATTAAAAAATATCTATAGAGAAAAATAGAAAAAACAAAGAAATAAATAAAGGATAAGAAATTACATCCGATGCCCTTTGTGGTTTGGAAAATATGCATCAATGATCCCTCTTCGCAAAAAAATTGAAATAATAACCGTAACAATCTTTTTGGAACGTATGATTAATAAAATTTAGGCATTAATGTACTCCGTATTAATATTGTTGTCCAGCCCAAACTGAAGATTTCTAAGAATAAGAGGTAGAGTTAGTTGTTGAAGGCCCTGAAAGGAAAAGCGAAAGCTGCTTCGTGGGCCTACGCCGGCCATGATGCGTTAGGGCCGAAACCCAATACAACGGAGTTTGCAAAAGTTACGTAACCCAATAGAAATGTACTTCAACTCCTATAAAAGATACTCCGTACGTTAATTCAAATATTAAGCGACGGTATACATATTGAGAAATGAGAAACAATGATCCAGTGTGTCATTAAGGTCCTATTTTTTTTAGTTGAAAAAATTAATTTTCAAATTTTCAAATTTTTTTTTAGTTTCTTTCAACTCTTCATAGTTTTTTCTAATTTTATTAAAATTTCTTCCAACAACAGCTTAAAAATTGTATTTGTGTATGATGAATATACAATGACCTAGCTGCTAATGAAAGGGAGATTACAAATCAAAGCAAGGTTGTGCAAGTATATAAAGATTGAGACTAATTGTGTGTTGTGTGGCGCAGCTTCTGAAACAAACGAACATCTTTTCTAGGAATGTGAAGCAACACAAAAGATTCTCAACCATGGGAGGCCCGGAGGGTGTGCAAAGTGGCCAACCGCACAGGACACCTTAAAATTTAGGGCACCATATTTTTAAATTTATTAATAATTTTAAAGTAAAAGTATTCTAAAAATATAAAATAGGGCACAAAATGTAAATTTTGGACCGGACCAATTTTATTTTTTCATTTTTCGGGACCGGCCCTGTTATCAACACATGTTTCTCTATCTTTAACCTAAAAATCAAAGTGACTAAACTACAGGACATGGAATAGCGGCTCACAACCAAAAGGAGAAGGGCACAGTTATGGGCTGTGTTGGTTGGGTGCATATATAGTATATGGAGAATGAGGAACAAAATGATACACCAAAAAACTTGTTGTATAGAGGAGGCTATAGAATTTGTTCGTTATTACATCAGTAATTACATTTCTTATAGGAGTATGTTGTAATGATTTAAGAAAACAGCTGTATGTGTTTGGATTGAAGATGTAACATGAAAGATGTGTTTTCTTTGCAAAAAAATATACAATGACAGTATATATCAAAATTTATTACGAACCATCTCATCAAATACAGACAAAGACGAATTCTTTTTTAAATAAAATTAGAGTTCTCATACATATTATTTTGGATGATCGTCTTGGCCTTTAACACTTAAATTCTGTGAAAATTTTCCAAGATTTTTCTAATTTTTTCACTCCTTCCAGATTCTTCCAACATCTAACTCTGAAATTTCAACAAAAAAATACACGCCTAATATATACTCCATCCGTCTCAAAATAAACTTTTCCTTTTGTTTTTTCTTTGTCCCCAAATAAACTTCTCTTTTCCTTTAAAAAACCTCTTTTACCTCTTACTTTTTCATCTCCTACCTATCACATCATACATTTTTACTAATAATCTACATATCACATCTTACTTTTACACATCATATCAAGGATATTTTTGGAAAGTTAACACCAAAATATCCCTCACATAATTTTCCAAAAAGTAAAAAAATGTTTATTTAGGGACGGAGGGAGTATTATATTGTAAGTTGACTAAATAATTCTACCAATTCCGTGCATTGATGTTTGAAGATATACTATATTCTAAGTTAAATGAGTTGGATCTCTATTCATAGGCTACAGAGAACCTTAGTCATAATTAAGTTAGATTTTTCATCCTCGCGGTTCAATTAATGTAACGGACAATGCTTAGTTCACCAAAACAAACAGTACAAACGTATTATTTGTGAATTTTAATAAGAAAATTTAAATAGTCTAAAATAATTTTAAAATGAAAATTTAAACCATGAATAATAAGTTCGTGAAATTTGTAAACATCTTATGTGTGAACCTAGCATTGTAGCATTGCTCTAATGTAACAAGATAAACAATGGTAAAACAACTCGGTGTTTATAATTGCGTTCATCACCTAGTTACATTTAAATTACAATTTAATACGGAGTAATAACTAAATTGAAATACTCTAAAGATTATAATGACGTTAATTGCCATGCCCGTTTTCGTCGCTCCCTGTGGCTACGTACGCCGCCGCAGCATGCCCGGGGCCGGCTCATCCCTTCCATACGCTTCCCCCGGTAGAGGGCCCATACCTTTTATCTGTAACATATTCTACCTTCTCTTAAAAAGCGGAAGAAAATATCCTATTTTGTTTTTCGATTCATATACTCTGGGTATATTTATTTATTTTATGAATATTTCAATGAGTAAAGTGCATTGTTTACCTCCGTACTCTTTAGAAATTACATGTTTTACTCCTGAACTTTAAAAAGTGCACCGATTATCCTTGTACTCTTCGAAAATTGCACGATTTACCCCTACACACTAAAAAATTCACCAAATACCATTGAACAAATTAAAACGTTGCATCGTTGGTCCTAAACTATTAGATAGGGAGTGCGTTGCTTTCACGCACAAAAATTGTAAATATGATTCATTTGGCCCTTGTGAATTCTCCAAAGTACCTTTACCCAAAATTGTCGTCTTTATTTAAATTTTCAGGAGTAAACAGTACAATTTTCGAAGAGTTCAGAGGTATTTGGTGCAATTTTTATTGTTCAGGGGTAAACTGTGTAATTTCTAAAGAATTCAGGAGTATTTGTTACACTTTTTAATGTTCGGGGATAAACCATGCAATTTTCAAAAAAATCGGGGATAAACGGTGCACTTTTCTCATATTTCAATAAAAAAGATATACCCCGGCCTTCATATATATTGAAACAAGGGGGAGATAAAGCAAGTAGGATTTACCCCGTACGTACTTGAACCAGACGTTTTGGCCTATAAGTTTTTTTTAACATCAACCAGGAAGATCCCGAGCTAGTTGCCTCGTGAAGTAGAGGTGCAACATCACACTCATCATATCGCCAATACTTAAGTTTTTCAAATATGCAGTAGGGAACTCAAATAATATTCTTCATGAAATGTCTTGAGAAGCCTCAAGGATAGCAAAACGTTTCGCAACCTTGTTTTGTTCACCCAAGATGGCTCTAAAGCTTATTCTATGGAATCTGTCCGTCCGACTCTTTATCGCTGTAATGGTATCGTTGATGGATCGATCTCCTCAAACTCGCCGATCTTGTAATCCATTTGACAACTTCGATCTCTAGCGTCAGCATGCATCTCAAGATCCCTCACCCCTCTACCCATGCCCATTGGATGCCTTTCTCAATGACTCTAGCCTAGAATTCCTCGATATTATTTGGTCTAATTCTGCAGGAAAAATTACCAACTCATTCTCTACTATTGTTACGAGTGACTCCGCCGGCACCAAGTGACCAAACCCTATTTGCCATAACTTTATGGCAGACTTTTGGCGTATATACTTTGGCTCCTTTCTTATCTTTCAATTCTTTGGAGTATTTCTTTTTGACTAATACAGAGTAATAAAGAAATTAAAATAAAGAAAAGCTCATCACGCCAGCTGCTGCGCTGCATGCACTGCTAGACTGCGAAAGCAATAAGTGTAAGGGGTGGAGGGGTAGAGAAAGAGCTTTGCACGGACGTTTCCACGTGAGGGAAGAGAAAATAAAGATTTTGAAGAAAAAATATATACCACTCTTAAAATATTTGCCACACTTGTTTTTTTAGTAGTTGCGGGAACATTTATTTAATTCTACGTTTTCATTGGTTATTTGATAAAATAAAATATTCTTGACACTTCTTATTTCGAAAAACTTTTCATTTAGTTTTTTGATATGTAAATTTTATTTTTATTTCTATGTCAATATCTGAATAAAATGAATTTAAAAAATTTGATATTTTGCCTCGTTAATACAAGTGTGACAAATATTTAGGGTTGGGGGTGATGGGTGTATTCCACCCATGACCGGTCAAAGGAGAAGACCAGTTAGTTGACCGGTCAATCTCGAAAGTTTTGGGAGGGAAACTTAAATCGTCAGCAAATTGATATGTAATCGGCCCAAAGATGACCGGTATACTTCACGAAAAGGTATACCGGTCAAACTACTTTGTCACCCTATTTTTCCTAACCTTGATGATCTCATCCCTCAGGGACTACCCGGTGTAGTTTCTAGGGTTGGAAAGTGTCGGCAGAAGAGAATCTGAGAGGGCTTGGCGTGTAGCGACCCATGTCAGCGAAGAACAACTGGAGATGCTGAAGGAATGTTTCCAAGCCAGAACGCGACAAGGAAAGTAATTCCCCTCGCAAGATGACAAGGCAGCTCAGGGACAGTCATCTCGCACCACACCAGCAGCGTGCACCCACATGGGCGCACGTGGTCCTGTCCCCCCAAACCTAGTATAAATACTCATGTAAACCTCAGAAAGAGGGATCTGAATTCACTCTCTCTAAACTCCCTTGTAAAAGTGACCGTGCATTCTCCATTATAATATAATTCGGGCTACAGGTGTTCCACCTAAAGTCCTACCGGTCATTCTGAGTGTTTTTACTTTTTCTACTTTACTGAACCAAGCCAACTATTCTAGACCCGGTCTAGTATAGTTTGACCGGTCAAGTAATTTACACCATCAGGGGGAGTATATATACTTCCTCCGTCCTAAAATGTTATTTCCAGCTACTTTTTACACGGTCAAATTTTAATCACTTTCTTTACCTATTTTCATTAAGTATTTAATAAAATAATATAGTCTTGTTACCACTTGTTTTATAGATATTTTGATATAGTTTTTAAATATATAAATATTATTTTTTAATTTGACACCTACGATAACACTACAAGAAATTTGGTATTTTGGCGCACTTAAAATGGTGGTTCGCCACACTTATAAATGTGGAAAAAACATTTTGCTACACATGACTTAAGTGCGGCTACGTAACTGTGGGCAATATTTAGCCACACTTTTAGATAAGTATGGCTAATTAATCTTTTAACAACACTTAATATGTGCGGGTAATAATTATTTTCGCAACACTTACATGTGTTGGGAAGGCACCACACATATAAGTGTCGCAAATATCAATTTTTAAGAAATAAAAAAAACTATATGCATGAGTATTGTTTTTAATATTTTAAATTCATAAAAAGCCTATGCAGGACTTGAACCCACATCTTCGTGCACTCTTGCACACGACACTCTACCATTGAGTTAATAGGCTATGAAATTGGTTCAAATAATTAATATGCATTTTCGCACACGACACTCTAAAGAAAATAACATTTTTATTATTCCTTCCGTCCCACTGTCTTTATCCACTTACCTTTTGGCACATCATCCAATGCACTTCTTTAATCCATTTTATCTTGTAATTTGTATATTAAAAAATTATACAAATTATATATTAATAATCTATATATTAAGACGAATCAAACAAGATCACACATGACTATTTTTAGACTTACACATTAAGAGAATTTGATGAGTCAAAATGCTTAAATGAGTTGTTCCAAAAGTCAAAAGTGGACAAAGACAATGGGACGGAGGTAGTAATTAAAAGGAGAGTAATACACCACAACACTGAATATATTTCAAGCCATATGGAGTAAACAATGCCACTAAAAATGGAAACTAAGCACGAAATCAACAGATAAATGAAGAGGGAAATTGAATAAATACAAGTTGATTATACCGTCAAAATACTCCTGAACACTGAATTTGTCTTTGTTTTCGTTGCTTGACATCACCTGATTCTCGGCAATGATAGCTTCTCCAAACTGATGCCCTTTCTGTTCACGCCGCATCAACTTGCTTCTTTGAGCCTCGACCCAAGATTCATAGTCGGCAACTAGGGTTGCAAAGCCTAGCCCCTGTGTTGCCTCTGTCCCTTTGTTCCCTCACCGTTATCGCGTCAGAAAGATTGAAAAGCAAAACCGATTACTAAAGTAAGGGCCAAGGCCTGAAGAAACCGATTGTGTTGATCTGACAACATATTGCATAAATAAAAAAACTAGATTAGCTATTGATTCTCAACCATAAATCAGTAGTGTGCAGTCAGTATATTTATACTCATGACCAATCTCAAGCATATCCGAAGATAGGTTCCAAAGGATATCTAATCTGCTCAAGCCTCTGCACCTCAAAATGATATAAACCAGTAGCTAGAAAATGAGAAGTCTCCTGTTTTTTAACACAAGAGTTGCAAAGGCACTGAATTCTGATACAAAAAAGAAAAATTTGAAGCTTTGGTAAGGAGAACATAAAACCTATTCACCAAAAGTGAAATTTTACAGAGAACTATAACTATTTTTTATCAAAATAAAAAAAAATTATTTCACATTTCATTAAAAACATGACAAATCAAAGCCATTTACCAACCCATAAAGTGCAAACAACATATCCTGTAATTATAAGGTTCGAATAGATTTGTTTTTTAGGATCAAATATTCATTTTCATCACCTCTATGTAATCCAAATTCTCAAGTTCTCAAAACAATTTCATTATTATACAGCTATTTTAGAAAAAAGTGATCCTAATTCTATCTGCCAGAGTCATTGGCTATGAAAATGTGAACAACTACCTCTAAAAACCACATTAAACAAATATGAAGTGTTAACTCCCAATATACCTATCTTTCCACAGTTTGTCAGTTTCCAAACTGAAAAACATTTTATAATAGTGAGTAGTACCCAAATAAAAATAGACTCACACTCTTGCAGTAATTTGTATCAACAAAACTATACAAAAGTCACAAACTGGAGGTTCCTAATTCCGGATTGAACAAACTTAAGCTCTCTGTTCCTGCTTCATGAAGAATCGAAAGACAAAAAAGAATGGATTTTAGATTTTCTCACCCTCTTTTTCTGATGTGTCATCAACTTCAAAATCTGATATATGGAGTAATAAAGATGATTAAAATAGGTTTGGTTTTTTGGCTGCTTATTAGACCACTTGTTATGTTTGAGTATATCCAATAAAATTATTATCACATGAAACTCATTTCTGATATAGAGTTGATGAAAAACCATTCTAAGGTGAAGTTTAGAAAATTAGCTTGAAAAATAAGCCTTTTTAGGATAGAGCACCAAACACTTGCAATCATGGATCAGAGAAAAACACAGAAGATTAAATTTCAGGTTATAAATAGCCATATGTATAGTTGTATACCTTCAGGAACTTGAAGTTTATTCTGTCTTGACAAAGCCGAACTTAGAACCTGCATATATATACCTCCTTGCAGCTTCAACTTCCTGCCTTTGATTGGCTAAATCATCATCTAATTGTAGCAGCAACTGCATAAATTCGTGAGCTGCTGATGCACTGGCCTGCAATAAACCAAATATATATCAAGTTAGAAGAAAACCATTACTCTGTATAGTATCATATTTACACAAAACAACACAAAGATTAGGTGATGTGTCATTTTTTACTACAACAAAAATTTACCCTTAACGGTTGTGGCAGGAGGTTTTTAACTGACACATCTAAAAGTTCTAGGACGAGTCCACACTCTCTTGCAAAAATTCTCACCTATTGACAAGGAAACTATTTTAGAGAAAGGGGATATGTTGATGACTACTTAGAAGGATGTTTTCAAAGTAATCATATTACTATTTACTTTCAATCAAAAAATAGATTAAACAAAAAAGCAAGGGTTCAGAATTAGTCTCCAAAAACACAAACTGAAAATTAAGAGACTATCAAATTGAAGATACACATTATCACAGTAACAAAACCATAAAAATGCCACAAACTGAAAATTCATATCATCAAATTGACAAACTTACACGAAGTGAGGTGCATCCAGTGCTTCACTCTGATCAACATTTGTCTCAATGACCTAAAAGGGTCTATGAAGGATAAAGAGGGCATAGTTAGGTGATATACAAATGATATGGTTTAATATGAAATTGAAACTCTGAAGAGATTATCAATATTGCAATAAAACAAAGAAGACGCAACAAATTGTTGACATTCCTTCTTATGAGTATACATCTAGAGAAGAGGAGATATTTAGAATTGGGGCTTAAAACCCAATGTAGACTAGGTAGCCCAAACCCATGTAATCTGGCACAATCGTGGTGCACCGTCGTGGGAGTAGATGCACCGCCGTGGTGCATCCGGTGTGGCATCTCGAATCCGTCTTCTTGTGTAGGCATCGTCAACTCGACGGACCAGAATGCCACCCTGTCAAGATATGTAGGCAGACTGACTAATTTTTTCTAACCACACATATAAGTGTGAAGAAATTGAGCTTAATTTAATTTTTTTACCACATTTGGTCATGTGTGGCAAAATAAGTGTGGTAAAAAACACTTTTTCCTGTAATGAATCAAATAATTGAATTGAAAATAAAATTGGTCTAACCTAGTAAACACAAATGGCAATAGACACTTGGGTTGAACCACATTAAAAGTTTGAATTCAATCGATTAGTTAGTTCAACTCAAGAGTTTATATACCGATTATTTTGTTCTAGTAGCTAGAAAAGCACTCCCTCTCAAAGTATTCTTTCCATTTGCAAGAATGTACGAAATCTATGTTTTTAGAATTATTTTCTTTAATTGAATAAAAATAAATAATACAAAATTGTACTTTCCAAAAATAAACCAAAAATTTTATAAAACAAGAGGTAAGAAAAATATCTTATTTTAACAAACGATCAATGAGAGTATACATACAACATAAGAAGCTACAAAGGAAGATAAGTTAGATTTTGATATTGTTTGTTATTGTACGTTTTGATCCGCCAGTAAATCTGCAAATCAAATGTATTGACAAATTATTAATGCCGAACAAACAAAATCGATCTTCATGGATGACGCAATTCAACTCACTTTTTAAAAAATTAAAAAAGGTGATTAATTCTTTTTTCCCTATAAAACTATAGTTACCATTGAATGTAAAGGTGATGCGCTGTAACAGTTCTTCAAGAAGAAAAAAGAAAGAAAAAATGGGCGCTTGGGGATTGGGGGGCTAAAAGAAGAGGGGAAGAAGAGAAAAAATGGTACGGGGTGGGATGGGGTGGAAGAGGAAGAGAAAAGAAAAATGGAGGGGAAAGGTGGGGGTGTTGAAGAAGATATATGAAGTAAAGGGTAGAGACCAAGAGAAAAAAAACAAAAGAAGTCAAAATCATAAAATTTAAATTTATAAAATTATAATTTGATCTTAAATGATCTGATGGTGACTTAGAAACCGCCTGTTGGATCACATGTGAAAAAATGTTAAAAGTTCGTTTATTTTTGTAATAGAAATTAAAGTTTATATACCGAAATGAAATAATGATGAAAGTTCGTATATACATGGGTGAAATTTATCTAGAATTCAATTCTTTAGTTATCTCATAATATGAGAAGACGTTAGTGCATGAATGTGGGGTTCATCTGAGAGATAAGTATCCTTCTGGTCATGTACAGTACGTGCGTAAAATTGATGAGCGCGCCAGAGATGGAGAGTACAGTAACAGTAACAGTACAAGGGAGAATTGCACGGCGGCACACAGACGCTGGAAGGGAATAGGAAAAAAAAGTCAGACATATTTGTCTAACCTTAACGTACACCGCTTATGATCCACAACTTATTATCTCACGCTCCTAATTAATTACGAGTAATCCGTCGTAATTTATAAATTTTTTTATTTAAAAATTGATAGAAAAAAAAGGTAAAAATTACATAATTCAAAATTACACTAAAAGTTTTATAAAATCAGATGTGATAAGAATATTTTATTTTAAATATCGAAGAATTAAAATAAAAATTCTTGCATTTTTTTGTGAGGGAGGGAGTATCGTGACCACCCGGCACACCACACTCCTGCATCTCATGCATATATGTACGGACTCCAATTACTCAGTACTAAGGGCCTGTTTGGGAATAGCGTTAGAGATTAGCGTCAGCGTTTTGGATAAAATTTTAACGGTGCAGATTATTTTGAAAACGCTAACGCTAAACGCTGCCCGTAGATAGCCTTTTCAAAACGCTAACGCTAATCGCTAAAGCTAATCCCAAACATGCTCTAAATACTCTAGGCGTCATATATTTAAATTTGATTTTTTATTAGAAAGATAATCTACCTTCCATTTTTTTTTAAAAAAAAAAAGATGAGCTCCAATCTTGAAGGCTTCCTCTGGTAAGAATGTAATAAGATGGTCAGTACGAGAAGATAAGTTAGATTTTGATCATGAGTTGTGTTCTAATTTAGGATTGAGTAGAGATAACTTGAAAGTCACATTAAAAATTGGATCTAATCGATTACTTAGTTCAACTTAAAAATTTATATACCGATTACCTTTCTTTTCAATTTTCGATGTGTAATAGACTCTAACATCCTCCTCAAGTGGATACCCGGATTATTTTACAAATGAATTCTCATCTCCTATATATTTGTTGATCGTCAACAACTAAAGAATCACGAGCCACTGAATATGGACTTCCAAACGAACAATTGGGTCAAACGGGCCACAAGCCTTTGGGTATATATTTCATATGGACAACTAGGCTAATGACAAATGGCCCGCTAGAAATGAACATCTAGACGGATACTTTGACAAACGAGATGGGCCGAAACCTGCCCCGATAGCATGACAGGATTTAGGATGAGGTAAGGATAAGTACATTGGGTAATAAGACATTTGGCTTGAACCTCTTTAAAATATGAATGTAATCGATTAATTAATTCAACTCAAGTGCTTATATACGAATTATTTTTCTATTCAACTTCTGACGTTGGATAGCCACTAACAAGTTGATTCCAAAGTTTCGATATATAAAACGAATCTATGTACAAATGCGGTATCTCAATTGTACACCAGCCTAACACAGACACATACAGACATTTTGTATCTATGTGTGTCTGTGTTAGCTTAATTTGCAAATAGGATACCCTGTGTTGGTGTACCCCTAAGTTAATTCTTTATTTTTTATAAGAAATAAAGATTAATTGTGAGACATTAAAATGAATGCTCAAATTTGTGAGGAAGAAAAATACTAAATACAAATGTACTGGTGATACAAAAACGTATTGGGACTAGTTCAAAAAACGCGAACTTACGGTAAATTTACGGCCCAAATCGGTTTTCACGCGGACTAATTCAATTTTCTCCTAACGGGCTACACTGGGTCTCTGGATTGGGCAACTACGTATTGGACTAGTTACTAGAGTAAGGAATTGTTCAAGCCCATAGAAACGCATTAAAATGCCAAAACAATCCAAAAATTTAAGTTACTCTTTAAACATAAATTATCTTATTTTATTATTATTAAAATTCTGTAGATGAAATAATTCTATGAAATGTGAGACGGGAAAGTGATATAGAATTAAAAAAAAATAAAAGAGAGAAGGGGAAACTAGGGGGGACCACTAAAGATGCTTTTATATTAATTATTAATTAATTAATTCTCATTATTTAACTTTTCATAGATAATTATTACTCCCTCCGTCCCAAAAAGAATTTCCTATTTTGATTAACGTGCAAAATCCCATATATTTTAAAATGATTTTATTTACAAATTGGTAAGGAAATAACACATAAAAAATTATAATTAAAAACTACATCGAAAACTCTACAAAATAAGAGGTGACAAGAATATTTTTTTTATCAAATGATCAATGAAAACGCACAAACAAATAAGAGTTATCGAGAGGCCATAATAGTAAACAGGAAAGACTTTTTGGGACGGAGGGAGTAGTTACTTTTACAAATCTCATTATTTTATTCATTATTACTTTACTTTGTGTTTAATTACTTTCCACCGAAAGTAATGAATTGGAAGAGTTGAAAGGAAGAGTGTAGGAAAAAATTAGGAGTTAAAATAATTTGAAAAGTTGGGAGAACTAAGAAAATGTTGAAAAGTATTTGAAAAAAATAAAATGTATTAAAATAAACACTATATTTTTAAAATTTCATGTTGTTATTAAAATAACTTTTGATCTATTTATATGAAAATTTTCTCTTTATGCGTTTCTAAGTCACATTATTTATTTGTTTCAGCACATACATATTTAGTACGGAGTAATATTTTTATAAGATGCTTTAATTATTACATTTTTTACATTTTTAATATCACCCCTCATAATATATATTTTTCATTTCATAATTTAAAAAAGGGGACAATATTCTCTGTTAATCTGATTTTTATAACATTTAACTAAAAAATAAAAAATTGTTAATCTTATTTAGGATTGAAACAAAAGATTAACAAATTGTTGGGATGAAGGGGACAATATTTGTTTATAATCTTATTTGAAACAAAAAATAACTTAAATAATCGAATTATATTTTAATCAAACAAAGTTTATTTCACATCGCAATTTCTAATTATTTAGTAAATTGTATGATTGTGCTTCCTTCGTCTCACAAAAGTTTTCACTTCTTCTCTTTCGTTCCTCCAAAGAAATTTATTTTTTTCTTATACATTGTGGTTTTTTCTCAATCAAGAATCAATTGGAACGGAAGGAGTAATAAATAGTGAAATTACTTCAATTATATTTAATATTTTGTGTTTACTCTATAATGGTAATTGAAAATTGTTTTAGGGACAAAGAAAATATTTTGTATATAAATAGCGAAATTACTTAAATTATTATTTTTGTATATAAGTTTAAGTTTGCTGCATGGCATGTGGCCCATTGGGCCTTTTTTTCTATTTGCTATGTTCTTATACTTTCTTACCATTTTGGTTACAAATTTTGATTAAAATTATTTTTATTATTTGATTATAATCTTATAATTAAAAAATAAAAATATTTAAAGACTACACAAAAATTGTATATAATCAGAGGTGATATAACTATTTTATTTTATCAGATAAGAATGAGAGTCAATAGAAAAAGTGAATAAAGTTTGACTCTGTAAATAATAACCACCTCTAGTTGTTTACTTGTATTCAAGTCTAATTCTAATTTCTAACTCGGCATTGGAACCACGATGACAAACTTTTACTTATTAGTACACTTTGATCAATTATTTCATAAAAATAAAATATTTTTGTTAACACTTAGAAGTACAAAAAAAGTCTTATGAGGTCAAAGGCCCCAGTCAAATGTGTATAGTTAGTGTTAAAGAAGAAGAAAGACAGGGTGTTTAAATAAAGTGCATGGCCCATCCATAAAATTATGTGCCCCGTTTCAAAGTCCACAATCCTGAACGGAAATTTATCATTCGGACTATTAACTAAAAAATAAAATGCTTGACCAAGTTAAATACTTATATTTGTAATTGTTAAAATAAAACTAAAAATGAAATAATTAAAATATGATAGTTACACTAAGTTATAGTAATAATCTGGTTTTGAAATTATATTTTTCTATTTTAGATTCTTTTTTCAATCATATAAAAGTTCATCTAAGTTTTTTTTGTTAATTCATATTGCCACTAAAATCTTTTCAAGACGCTACTTCGTACCTTGTAGTAAGGTGTCCCCAGTCACCTATATTCCTGAATTCGTCGCTGCTTGTTACTCCTTGTTTCGAAAAAATTTTAACGTAATTTTTAAATGCGTAAATTTTATTTTTTTAATTCTGGTCTACATGAACCTTTAAATAAATTATATTAAACAAATTAAAATTATGCTTTATTTTGAATAATATGATACTCCCTACGTCCCCAATTTGATTACAAATCGTGGGTTACAGAGTAAAATTTCTTATTTTTTGAAATCATTTTATTTATAAATGGGTATATCAATACGATATAAAAATTATATATTAAAAAACTACGCCAAAAGTTCTACAAAACAAGAGGTGACAAGAGAGAAAGAAAAAATTATAATCTATTTAGGGAAGAAAGGAGTAAATATTATTAGGATTTAGGAGGGAAGTGTGGAAGGGATGTGGTGGCGGAGTGGTGGGGTAAAGTATAAGACGTAAATAGGGATAGGTACATGAATGTGGGTGGACGGCCTCCCGTGGTGGATGCCGATGCCCTTCCAAAGGGTAGGGTACGGCGAGGATTTAAAAGAGTGGGCTGGCTGGCTCCCATAATAATTCATACATACATTTGGATGGATTGTGTCCCATACTTACCCTGTCGGCAAAGGGGAAACGAACCCCTCATCTCTCCCCTCAATCCCCATCATCCATTTCCCTTCTTCTTATTCACTCCCTCCCACTCATTTCTTTCTTTTTTTGCACATCTTATCCTAGCCTCCTAGTGAGGTGTAACTCTGCTCATAAAAGAATTCGTTTAGTACACGGAATTAACGATATTGGAATCGAATTGGAATTGAAATTTTATGGAATTCAATTGAATAGATCTAAATTTCGATTCTAATTCAGTTTTGCACTACCAATCCCAAATCTATATAATTTTGTACTACCAAATATCAACATTAGAATTAAAGTCTTCAATTTCATGGCTCGAATTGTGTGTATCAAACAGAGCCCAAGAGTGTTACACGATAGATCTTGAGTTTGAAATTTGGTAGTTTTGACGAGAACAATCATGCAAAACATGTAACTTTTGTATCTACAGACACGAAACCTCACTTTTACACCAACTGAAATTAGATTAAAACTCAATTTACCTCCTCTAAGCTAATTGTTCGGCTGGTGCTAAATGAGCATTCGTGACGGACTTTCATCCTTTTTGTGTAACTCATCCGGGACGGACTTTCATCCTTTTTGCGCAACTCATCCTACTTTTAATTTATTTCATTTAAATATTTTTATAATTCAAGAGACTAGAGTAATAACCAGAATGATATTTTTGGGATAGAGAAATTAAAATTTGAAAATGAAAACCCATATCAAAATATCTACGAAATAAAAAAATGATATGATCGATTATATTATTTGATTAAATGATAAATAAAACATGTACTAAAAGATAGTAATTTATTCTTTGACTTGTGAAAATAAGTACTTTCTCCATCCTAAGGAGAATGTTACGGTTCATTATTCAAAAATCACAAAATTATTGTTTATTTTACGTTTTCATCATTTATTTGATAACAAAATATTTTTCTCACATACGGAGTATTATATTCAAGAATTTTATATAATTTTTAAATATCTAAATTTTATTTTTTTATTTTTATACCAATCTTTAAGTAAAAAAATAAAAATAACTTAAAATTTAACTTCATTTTAAATATTATGACAAACATTTTCAAGGGGATGGGATGGAGTTAAAAAATTGGGTGGGGACTGGGGAGGAAGAAAATACCGGAATAATTATTATCATTATTACTTTTGTTCCGTACCCGGCTACCCCATCCACCCCAACGCCATTACATCCCTTGTCTTCTTTTTCTTTTTTTCTTGGAAAAGAAACGGATGCATAAGTTGAAAAAGAAAATAGAAATCCCAACGCATTTCAACGAAAATTCTACACATAGATTATGATTTCTGCGGTTTAAAATGGTCTCCTGAAATGTTTTTAAGTGAGGTTTAAAATATTTACCTTTTGCTTCAATTTAAAACTTTTGCTTTTTTAACAATTTATCATATTCCCTAACACTGTCTAAGCATTTGTGTGTATCTGTATTTGGCTTGGTGTGTGATTGAGGTCAAATACTTCAGGTCACCTAGCCACCCAAATTTCAAATGAAATTTCATATTCTAAGGGTGAGTATGGTAGCATGGGTATAATGTTATTTCTAATTAAATTTTAAGAGAAATGGTATGAATTTAAAATAAAACTATTTTATGTTAGAATATAAAAAAATTGGGTTATAACCACACATTTGAGCTTTTGGTTGAATTGATTCCTCGACATGGTATCGAAGCTTTGTTCGCTAAGAGGTCACGAGTTTGAAATTCAGTGCATCCAGTTTAAAAAATTCAAAGTTTCACGATCAAGACTAGAAAAGACTATCTGCACGTGAGAGAACATGTTAGAATATAAAAACCAGTCATGTGTCACAACCACAAGTTTGAGCTTTCAGTTGAATTGGTTCTTTGATAATTTTAAAAGTTTAAAATGATTGTTATTCATGATAATGGAATGTGGTCGGCAATGTGTGGACAATGATGGTAGAAACCGATTGCAAGGATAATCGATAGTTGAGAGGATATCAAACTTGCTATAATAGTTATATCTCCCAAATTTGGAGAGATATCAAACTCACAAATCAGATAGTCAATACTAAAATGAACAATTAAAAAAAGAGGAAGAAATAGTACTTTAAAAAGAGAGAGAGAGAGAGAGAGAGGCGAATAGTACGTATGGAATAAAGGGCAGCTAAGAGTTTTGGGTGAATAGCAGTCTTTAAAAGCACGCTTTAATTTGCATCTCTACCTGCACACCGTAACATGTGCCACTCCCCCTAAAAAATATTCCAATCTAACAAAATATGAGAACGATTAAGCTCCGGTTAACTTATTTCGAGTGTCAAATGCTATCGGTTTTAAATGAAGTATTTAAAGTAAGGGTGATGCTAAATCCATCCCAAAAATAACTATATCCACCCCGTTCACATAAATTTGCTAAATTCACACCAATATAAACTTTATATTAATGAGTGTGGATATAGCAAATATTGGCAAAAAGTGTGGATATAGCCATTTTGGGGTGGATTTAGCAACACCCTTAAAGTAATTTTTTTATAAAATTGGTGATTTTTATCTTTTGTAACTTTTGGAAAAATCCCTACAGCTTGATCTGACCCGAACCCATCTTTAACCCATTCAATTTCATTCTCAAATTTTTATTGACTTCGAAAATTTTATCTTGAAAGTCAACAATTTTTTGAGTATAAAATTGATGGGGTTGGTACGGGAGGGTTCAGGTTGGTTCAAAGTGAAAAAAGGTTCGGAGAGTAGAAACCATGCAATTTTGAAAAATTGAAATCACAATTATGCAATGTATCCCATTCTTTATAGGCAAGTTTTGTAGATGTAATTTTTCATAATCACTTCATTTTCCACAAATATCACTATATTGCCAAGTTGAATATAATTTTAAACTTGTTAAATCAAATGGCCTTCAAGCCAAACTTATCCCAATAACTTCAAGAAATTTAAAAAAAAAATCCGGCAATTAAAATTTCATTTTTTAATACGAGTAAGTTTTTTTAAAAAAAAAATCAAATAGTCACAACTAGACACGTAGCTAGGCTTGGTGGGAATACATACTTGCATGGGGAAGGCATACACTCAGATCATAGCACATGTATGCAGTATGCATATGAAACCATTAAAAATACACGTACTAAAGTGTTTGGTGAAGCATTTAACATTGCACCATACATGCATGTAACCACCACCCATTAATTATCAAGGACTCCTCCCCTAATTTATTCTCTGCACTTTTTTTATCTATTCAAATTTGGTAACTATGACTACTAGATTTTTGTAAACACGATTCATGTGACATTCGATTTGAATATCATAGCATGTTTCGAGCTCTCTATAGAGCTTTGTTGGTAAATTGATGGTTCTTACTCCTTCTATGATTGCCGATTGGCTGCAGTATACACAATAACCAACCAGCGATTATAGGAACGGGAGGGACATGAATGGACTATTAATTTTATCAACGGAGTCCCTAAAGAAGCTCGAGTTATCCCATGATATTGGATGCAATGTGACACGAAACAAAGTTTGTAATACCTCACTAGAAGAAAATTATTCGTAGTAATCTGTCGTTGTAAGCTTTAAATAAAAGGGAAAAAAACGTCAACTTGTAACCATAACCAAGACAGACAGCCAGCACTATATGTACTGTACTCCCTGCTTCCCCTTTTCAGGTCTGCTTCCTTCCCCACCCACCAATCTTCAAACCCAAAATCGAAAAAGAAAAAAAAAGAAACATTTCCTCAAGAAATACAGTCCTAATTCCGTATGTGTTATCTGTTTATGCTGTTTGGTCATTAGATAGGTTTCCCCCCTTTTTTCGCGAAATCTTCTTTCTCTTTAAATGGAATTGGACAGTGGACTGTTTGTGAGCTCAGAGAGCTCATCAGGAAAGCAAAAGTGGTATGGATCTGGTCTTGGTTTTGGGAAACACCAACTCAGGCCCCGCCCTTCCGGTGAAGAAGACGAAGATGATGAAGAAGAAAAAGAACAAGGCGTTGCCTCAAAGATTGCTAAAACCTACCCTTTGTATGAAGGCCCTCACATGCTCTGTTTTTCTTCTCCCAATCACCAGTTTTCCCCTGTTAACTCCGGTAATTAAGCACTCGCCAAATTAAACTGAGTAAATATGATTGAATGAATGAATTTAGACCCTTTAATTAATCTCATAGTTTGGTGTTCATATGAATGAATCAGGGTATGGGTATGGCGGATTGAATTGTGGAAACAGGGGAGGAGGAGGAGGATTAATATTCACTCCATCTCAGTGGATGGAGCTGGAGCATCAGGCGTTGATCTATAAATACCTCACTGCAAACGTCCCTGTTCCTCCTTATCTTATTAACCCCATCAGAAAAGCCGCGCTTGAGTCCGCCGCCTTCTCTGCGTATTCCGGCCTCCTCCACCGCCCCAATTCTTGTAAGTCTCTGTTTCTTGATTCCCTTTCTGGGTTTGAGTTGGATCCGATTTTTTAATTTGTTCTTATGGATTGTTTGGGATTTGTGTTTATTTGGCAGTTGGATGGGGCGGTTTTCAAGTGGGATTTTCGAATCCCAACGACGCCGAGCCCGGGCGGTGCAGGAGGACGGACGGGAAGAAATGGCGGTGCTCCAGGGACGCCGTGCCGGACCAGAAGTACTGTGAGCGTCACTTGAACAGAGGGCGCCACCGTTCAAGAAAGCCTGTGGAAGGTGGTCAAACCGGTCGTCCTGCCACCGCAGCTGTGGCCCGCGGTGGGAACGTTCCCGGCAACGCCCTTAGTCTCGAAAGTCAGAATGTTAACTTGAAGCCGTTCTTTGCCACCCGCCCGTCTCCGCCGCCGCCGTCCCAGCGGTCGCTTCATCAGTTCATTGACGACTGGCCCAAGAACCGCCTCGACGCAGCGGAACCGAATTCCGACCGAACCCGCCTCTCGATCTCTATCCCCGTCGCCGATTTCAAGTCCTCCACGTTGTCTCCAGCGTCCGGAGGAAACCTCGCAGCTTCGCCGCTGAAGCTATCGTGGGAGCATCAAACAACAGGGGCGGCGACGGCGACTCAAATGGGGCTAGGCGTGGGAAGCTGGGATCCGATGGCGGCATGGGAGAAATCAGCCTCCGTCGGAGGTCCTCTCGGCGAGGTGTTTCACAGCACCAGCAGCAGGGCCGCCATTGACGGCGGCGGCAAGGATAACGATACATGGGCTCTGAACCTGATGGAGGGATGGGGCGATGTTAGTCCGAGAATATCATCGTCCCCAACGGGAGTGTTGCAGACGGCGGCGCTCTGTTCGCTATCGAACAGCAGCGCTGGGAGCAGCCCGAGAGCCGCCGTGAACGGCGACGGGAACCGTGGGCCCAGTCTGTGTAGCCTCCATACTCTGTAGTTTTTTTTAATTTCCAGTTATTTTATATATTTTATATAGGGAGTATTATTAATTGTTGAGAACAAATATCGTTTTGCTTCACTTAAGTTAAGTGCAATAATAGCCGACTAATGGCCGCATCCACGACGGAAATTCAGTTGTTCTAATCAGGTGATAATGACTACGAAATATTTCACTTCCTCCGTCCCACAAAAAAGTTCTCATTTTGACCATAAATTAGTCAAACTATTACAAACTTTGACCTTAAATTAAATATAATCTAAATAAAGAAATGCTAAAAAAATTTGAGATATCAAAACTAGATCTTAAGATGAATCCAATTATATAAAATTTATTTCATAATTCAATATACCTTTATCACAATTTGTAGTCAAAGCGTGTAAATATTTGACTAAATACTATTCAAAATGGGAACTTTTTTGTGGGACGGAGAGAGTAAGTCTTATCTTCCTCCGTATATTTGAATTCCCACCCGTGCCACGCACGGGATAGAACGAACAATTTTTTTTCACTTTCTAATTTTTGTTTGTAGTTAATTGTTGAGAAATTGAATAAAACATAATATTGACCTCAAGAAATTAGTAAATGATGAAAGTAGCATTGTCTGATGTGTCAACGATTCTTGTCTTGGTTTGATACCTATTTTATTACTCCGTATTATTTAATGATTTAGTTGTATGGAAAGATATCTACATAACATAAAAGAGTTGGAGAGTATTTAGATAAAAGTCATAAACCTTGGGATCAGACTCACCACACGTTTCATATGTACAATCATTGCAATAGTAGGAGCCACTCCGTGTGACCACTTCGGAAGCCACACCTACATGTCGCTATAAACCAATCAGAACCACTATTGACATCCTTGATTATCCAGTATACTACAGAGAAGGATAAATTTTAATAGATACAACTAACCGAGTTAAAAGGAACTCGAGACGAAGTGCAAGTAGAACAAAATTCATATTGGAAGGGCATACGACTGAATCGCTGTCCAGAGTGCACTATTAACTCGCTATCTAGAGTATGGCAAAATAAGACAAACTATGCAAATTATCACGAAGAGCCCTACCAACTTATTGTTTAGAGTGGCAAATTAAAAGAAATTGCACCAATAAGCTTGAAATGTAGTGCCGACTCGTTGTCCGGAGTGGCTATGTAATATCTCAATTTGAAAATAAATAGATTTGGGAAAGTAAAGGTTCAAAAGGATTGATAGTGCTACTCATGCCAACAAGGTGCACCTTTTTTTCAAGAGTTCATCACCTAGAAACTCCAAAGTTAAGCGTGCTTGACCTAGAGTAATTTTAGGATGGGTGACCTCCTAGGAATTTTTCTTGGGTGCGACAAAGTACGCGAGAAACACTTGTGTAGCAGACGCCTACGGTCATAGTGGAGGTTGTGGTGTTACAGGCTAAGTGAGAGAAACTACATCAACCAATACAAGGTGCATTGGCGACTCATTCTCCAGAGTGGTGAAGCAAGAAAAAAAATAATATAATCCACTCATTGTCTTAAAAAGACCTGCTCTCATACAAAGTACCTAGTCGGCTCATTGTCGAGAGCACAACGAGCATCATAAGAGTGGATGAAAAAATTGTCATATGCAGTCCGTTTGTCGTCTTCAAGCGGATGCGTGATCCACTCCTCCTATGATGATGAGAAACAATCTTCGGTCAAGAAAAGAGTTCACATCTAACAAGGTGAATAAAAAAATATAATTAGGGTGTGAGGTTTTTGAATAAAGGTAGATGGGTGAATATCATAAGAGCTGATTCGCCATAATGGAATGGCAATGAATGTATGATGACACAAGCTGCTATGATGCAATACAGGATCGAGAGTTTATCACCGTGAATCAACTACACAGTCTATACCCTTCAATCACAAGCCTAAGCATTCAGTCTATGCATTCAGTCTGTGTTGCAAAATCCTAATTCCTACCAATCATAAGAAAGACTACTCACGAAATATGTTGAGAATTCTCGTTACAAAATTGAAAATTAATCACATACATAATAGGCTCAAAACAACAAGCTGAGCGCAATTCTGAGGCACACAAAAGTCATTGTCAAAATGGAATAAGACAAGACCATATATATAGATGCACGAATGGACATTTAAACACTACAAAGCATGGAATTGAAATCGTAATACTGAAAATCGAAGTATTTAATTGGTAGAAACGAAGAATGAATCAAAATAATCTTATTGGACCGAAGTATCACTGAACCCCTCGTTGTTGGTGACTTTTTCGATCGACAAACGAGCCAGAATGGGAGGATGCACTTGGTTATGGTGGGTCGACTGGTATGGACGATGAGATCTCACTCGCCAGAGAGGACCGATTGCCTGTGTTTCGTTTTGGTGAAAACCCCTCTTCTATCTCTCCTCTCTTGTATCCAGACCGTCCAGAATACTCTCCTTAGTCCAGGGCCTTTAGCTTGATTTAGCAAAAGGACTAAATATTTGGATATGGTTAAATGACGGGGTCCGATTCTCAATATAATCACTAAAAAACACAAAATCACCCAAAAGATGTTAGAATAGTGATCACACCCACTAAACTATTAAACTCCCTCTAGACACTAATTTTACTCCACTAATTTTTAAACGACTTAATATAATACCCAATAATACATAATTACATATATATTTTTAACTATTAGATATGATATTTTTAAAAACAATTGTAGTTTTATTTACAATGCACATTTATTAGCATGTGAACAAACATTATTTGTAAAGAAATAAAAGGGAATAATGATAAGTACTTTTAAAAACTTAATTATTTTTTTAGTTATGCTTATATAACTTTTTTTAAACAATAAATGACTGGATTAAAGATAGTGAAATATATACAACCCCCCCAGAAAATAGAAGGTCCATACAAAATTGATGATCATTCAACGTAATAACAGTGAAAGTTATTTCAACTAATGAAAAATTAAAATTACATGTCAGTTTTAAGATTATTATAAAATAAAATCTGTAACATAATAATAAATCACATGGTGTATTTTGTTGAAAGTAGCATAATATAAAGTCTATACAAAGTTAATGGTCACTCAATGTAATTACAAGTTATTATACTCCCTCCGTCCGAAAATAATGTTCCCATTATACCTTTTTTCGTTCGGAAATGATGTTCTCATTCTACTTATTTTTTACAACTCTTCCAAAACTACCCCTTTCCTTCTTTCTCTTTCTTTCTTTTTTCCTTCTATTCTTTCCTTCTTCTTTTTGATCGGTGATTCCTTTTTTTCTTCCTTTCTCCTCTTTTCTTTTCTTCCTTTCTCCTCCAGCACTGCCACTCCTCTCTTCCTTCAATCTGCGCAGACCCTCTCCTCCTCCTCCTCCTCCTTTTTTTTTCTTCTTCTTCCCCTACCCTTTCTCCGATCCGCACAGTCCCCCATCGTCATCTTCTTCTTCTTCTTCTTCTCCTACTCTTTCTCTCTTCCCCTTCTTCTTCTTCTTCTTCTTTTCTCTTCTCCAACTTTTTCTCCGATTCGTACAGATCCTCTCCCTTCTTCTTCTTCTTCTTCTCCCTCTTTCTTCTAGATATAAATAAATCTGTGCCTTAATCATCATCCACCTCTTCTTCTTCTTCCCTTTCTCCGCTTTCTTATTCTTCCATGTCCGCAATGGTGGGGAATGGCAGTGACAGAGGGACTGGCGGTGACGGGGATGCCAGAAGAGAGGGTGGGGTTGGCGGTGGTGATGCGGCTGGTGGCTGTGGGGGGTAGGGTTGTAAATGAATCGAATATTTTTTGTTCGATTCGTGATTCGTATTCGAATAAAGTGATTTGTATTCGTTTTTTCCAAATCCGAATACGAATATGAATTTGAATAAATATTCGAACCCTTAACGAATACGAATTCGAATTTAAGTATATTCGATTCGTGAGTTTGACGAATATATTCGGTACATATATATACATAGAAAAAAATAAAGCCCAAGAAGTCCATAGTCCAAGTTGACCAGCCCAAATTGAAATCAAGTAATATTTCTCTCCCTTAGACCTAAGTCACCTAACCGCCGCCTCACTTGCTCACTTGTGTGCCGCTGAATCTTCAGATGATTTTCATCGTTTGAAACATCGATCTTCTCACTATCCATTTCCGTCTCCCTCTCAAAGTAGTCACCACTCACCACGCCTCTTGCACAATTTGCAAGTCGCAACTCTCCAGCCACTCACCAGTCACCACCCCGGCACTTCGACAATTTCAGCAATTACAAGCAACAAGGTAATTTTATTTTGCTTTTCTTGTGTTGGTGAAATTTCTCTCCTTGTTAGCTTTTCGGCAATTAATTGTTTGCTTTTCTTGTGTTTTTGTGTAAAATTACAGTGTGTTTGTGTAATTGCTTTTCGGCAATTTTTTTTTGTTTTTTTTGATTTTGAATGGTGAAATTTCTCTCCTTTTTTTGCTTTTCTTGTGTTTGTAGGATATGGAAGAAGGTGCACCATTCCTTGATTTCAGTTATGAAGAAGTTCACAATGACGATGAGGTAAAAATTTAAAAAAATCAAAGATTTCTTTACATTACTTTTACCTATTTCATTTTAATTATCAAATCTCACAAAGTTTACTATGTGTGGCGATTGAAAATTTTGTTCCAAATGGATAGTGAATTTTTTGTTGGCTAAGGCTTATACGGAATATTTATTTGTAAAATTTATGTTTCAAATTTAATTGGTGCAGGAAGTATGACATATTGACTTTATGTTGAAGAATTGAAGTTTGAAGTTGGATAGAATGTTGTTATTAAAATACATTGACTTTATGTTGGAGTCATGCTATTGAAATATTTAATATTTTGTTATTAAGACACAATGTATATTTCTTTTGGTATCTAAAATTATGCATTGTGCTTGATACTAGGCAGTTGACAAGTAAATTTGATGGTTGATATTTTTATCTTCAATAGATTAAATGTATCATCATAACTTTTTTCCTATTGGCTAATGCGTAATATTAATCATACAATGAGTTTGTGGGAAAAAATAGGTTAATATGAATATGATTTTTAATGAATAAATTAAATTTTTATAAAATATTTTAAAATTTAAAAAAAATTGTTGTTTTAAAACGAACCGAATTTATAACAAACCGAATTTCTTAAACGCATCGAATTTATAAACGAATCAAATACCTAATATTTGTTAAACGAATCGAGTACGAATCATTAAAAATATTCGAAGCGAATACGAATACAAATACGAATATCATCTTAAATTAGCGAAAACATATATTTTTTGTGGATATTCGATTCGATTCATTTACAACCCTAGTGGGGGTATGGCAGCAATGGGGTCTGGTGTGGTGCAGATTGAGATGGGGTAATTAGCAAGAGGAGTGAAGGGTATTTTAGACCATTACATCCATAGTCAACCACTCATAAAAATGGCCAAAAGTCAAAGTGTGAACATCATTCCCGGACGAAGAGAATAACTAATAAAATATTAAAATAACAATAATAATGCATCACAGAGTGTAACATAATAATGCATCATGGAGTGTAATAAGATTACAATTAAAGTGAGAAGAACCAATGTGCAAACATGAGAAGTTTTAGAATTTGTTAGGCTTATTTTAAATCACATTTTCCCTTATTTATTATTCAATTTTAACTTTATTGGTGTGAATTTGATTTGATTTAAGACCAATTGTGAACAATGGTCATTTTTTGATTAATTTAATATTTTTGATCAATTTTGGAGTTTTTAGTGTTAAAATTTGAGAATTGATCCGAGTCAATTAACATTCCCAAATATGTGGATCATCTTTTTCATAATACAGGGAGGGGGCATGGGATTAAAGCGAGCCCCATCATTCTCAACAAGAGAGTGGTTCTCACTAGAACAAAACACTATCAATCCAGTCATCTCAGGCGCATGAGAACTCCTTGTCCACCCTAGTCCGCTCACAATCCTCTGAACACATCCTCCAGTCACGGGCGTTCACCGATCATAAAATCACCACCACCAACAGGTTTAGTCCTAGTGCAATCCATCAAGGTGGACAATAAGACAATAAAACCCTTGGATTATTACCGTCAAGGTGAAGGTGAGGGCACTTGATGGGCTGAGCATACCCCTTGGTGCACCACTTCTAGCACTCTCACCACCTTCATCTCTTTAAGACAATTGAGCATCCATCCTCCATAACATTTTTCCCTCAAACTATTGGGCAACCCACCAAAATATTTTCTTTATTAGTCAAGTATTTCTTTCTATTGGTTCACAAGTTGCCCTTAATGCCCAAATTCTTCTCACTTTTATTGGGGTTTCCCCAATCACCATATTATTAAGATATCCACGCTCCTTGGTGGATATTGAGCCAAGATTTTCTACAAATGCTACCGCTTCATCATCCCCCAGGTCCAAATTTTGTTCAGACCCCATGAGCCAAGCTTAGACACCTTTCTCTGGTTCTACTAATCCATAAATATAATTGTGATTAGGGCAAAGGTTTTGTCAACTTCACAACCCAGACAGAAATGCTTTTCTATGAGATAAAATTGATAGGTAATTTTCCCACTTTTTTGTGGTGAAGGCTTCAGTAGATTTTCCCTTCCCCAATGTGGAGGAAGAAGGAAGACAAGTTCCCATCATATTATTTTCCTCATGCTCTGGTGCTCTTGAGGAGACCTTTGACTTCTTCTCAAGAAAGACCATTTAATTTCCCACAAGAGTGGCAGGACGTGGGAGGAAATAATACTGCAAGAACTTATTTTCCCTTCCACACGTTGGGAGAGAAGATCTCTGAAACTATCACCACAAAGACGCAACAAAACCACTCATCGGTTTAATCTAAAGGACTCTCACAAAACTTCTACCTGCATTGCAATCATATTTATGGAATCAGAAGAAATAATGGAAGGTGTCCAAACTTTGCTCAATACCTTTCTTGTAGCTAAGAAACAAAAAAATGGTCTCATTGGATTTAAACGAAATCCAAACTGAAGAGAAAACAAAGCAACTGCAAATATCCACCACCAGACAATGAATAAGAAAACCCCATCGGATCTTCTTTGTGTCAAAGAAATGTAACAGCAGGAGGGGTAGCAAAAAAAGAGCTTGTCGAATGCTGGAAGTGGTGAAAAGAACAGAGAGGGATAAAATGTATAGATGAAGAGAAGAAATGCAATGATCCAGATAATTATGGTGATGCCAAGAATTTTCCAACATAGAGAGATACATGTATAAAAGTCAATAATCTAATTTTTTAACTTCTAAAAAAAGTGAATTTAATGGGAACTTAACCCATCAAGACTTTATAAAAAATTGGACCCAAATATGTACAATGCCCAAGTTAAGGTCCATATCTTGAAAAAGATCCCGTCCAAGTATAATAAAGTAAATGCACTAGTAAGAGAGAAGAATAAACTTGTTGAACATGAAAAAAAGGAAAAGACAAAGCAGAGGGGCAGATCAGATTAGGAAAGGCAAGAGAATCTCTACCTATCCACACTTGCATCATCATCTTCGAACAGTTGAAGAAGATTTGGCATACGGAAATAGAGGAAGCTCTTTGACGATTAATTGCGTGACTCACAATTGAGCTGACCAAATTGTTTTATCTTCGTCCCCATCCTTCCAATAGCCCTTTTTCTTCCACAATAAATATTCTCATTCCATCTTTTAACCATCAAAATACCACAACTACTCTCACTTTATTTATTAAACCTCACCCACTTTATCTAATACAATCCACTCATTTTCATGTATTATGGTAAACTTTCAATTATTTTCAACTCTTCTTAAAAACCACATAAATTCAAAATGAGAAGATCTTAGAGGAATGGAAGGAATATAAACTCTCATCTAATCCTAAAAACTCTTCATATTTTGACTTTTAGTCAATTTGATCCCAAATTAGTCGTTACTCCGTATTTAATGATTAAATGATAAAAATTAATGAAACAAAACTAATCATTAAATAAATTTGATTAGATTAAGTTTATATTACTCCGTATAATTTAATATAATTTTTCTTGCAATTTTTGTCAAAGATTGTTTGTGTTTGACAAAAAAATTAAAACCGGAAGAGTTTTGGACTTATGAACCATACGTCACACACCTCGGCCTATATGGCTAAGAACTTAATTCTTAGTCTATTAATTTTCCTACGATGTTGTACTGGCTATCCATAACAATATTGTTCATTTAAATAATATCCTACTCTTAATACATGTCCACATTACCCTTTTGATGATCAATTTTAGAAAACTGTTTAAACAAATACTGCTTCTATTTCTAGTAAATTCTTGTCTATACAATGAATTCACATGCAGGTGCCTATCTTTAATATTGACAAATTCTTTAGACAGAACAAACATTAGTAAGTTTGGAGGTGTGCGTAACCCGAAAATATGAAGATGAACAAATTAGGGCTTTAAACACCACCTGGTCAATTTCAGGAGAGGCCAGCAAGGTGCAGTGTAGATTTGCAAATGCACATGTCCAAAAACACATGACCCAAACTCCTTTACATGTTTGAAATTACAAAGCACCAACAAAAAGAAATCAGAATATGAAATCAAGATGCAAACTTCGATCCAATGCAAAACAGAAAAGTGAAAAAAAATCAAATGAAAAAAATATATAATTTCAAATCAAAAGAGGAATTTGAATGTGATCCAGATGTGCTCATATTCTATGGGTGTAAATGAGTCTGTCATGCCGTGGCAACGGCTTTCAGAACGAGGAATTTTTTATAATCATCGCACCACGGAACACAGCCATTTCCAGAAAATACTCAATTCATAAACAACACTCAATCGAGAAAGAGGGGAATCACAAGGCAAGGGAAGGGGATGAGAGAAGAAAATTAGGAAAACGAGGGAAGTTAATGAGAAATCTGCAAGTTGGAATACCTGTATGCAATGATATGGTGAAGGTTATTCTGCTGCTACTTATAGAAAGGCGTTGCCGAGTGGGAGACGATGGGTGTTGAAATCTCGAAACCCTAATTCAGGGGTGGCTACTGGCTACGCAGAATAAACCCAGGCCCGGTAGCTCAGCCCGCAAAATATGAGGTTTTGGACTTCAAAGAAGACACAAAAATATTCACGGGACTATAAATTTCAAATACTCCGTATACGAGTAATCCTTCATAATAATGAAAAAAAATCATTAGTTGTGTACTTAATACAAAAAATGTATTTATATATGATTAGTATTGATGGTGTAAGTTACTTAATCGGGTAAACTATACTAGACCGGGTCTAGAATTATTTACTTGATTCGATAAAGTAAAAGGTAAAAACACGCAAAGTGACCGATAGGACTGTAGGTAGAAACACCTGTAACCCAATTAATATAATAACAGAAAATACACGAGAGCTTTTACAGGGGAGTATTGAGAGAATGCATTTGAATCCCTATTTTTGAGGATTACAACAGTATTTATACTAGATTAAGGGGGACAAAGTATCATGCAGCCACGTTCAGGCACGTTCTCGGATGGTGGGAAGTGATGGCCTTCGTCCTTTAGCTGCCTTGTCATCTTGCGAGGAAGATTATTCCCTTGTCTGGTAGTGTCTTGGATTGAATGTTCAAGCATTTTTAGCGATTCTTCGAGATCTTGGTTGCTACGGTCCAATCTCCTTAGGATTCTTCTCTGTCGACACTTTCCAACTCCAGAAATCATACCGGGTTGATTCCGATGGATGAGTTTACCGAAGTTAGGGAATGAAAGAGGCTTTAAAGTAGTTTGACCGGTATACCATCCGAAGTACACCAGTCAAAGTTTTGGTCAGCCTAGCGTCTTGTTAGTGACGATTGAGGTCTTTCATCCAACACATAATCAACTCGACCGGTCAAACATTTGGACATTTCCTTTGACTGGTTCTGGGTGGATTACACCCATCAAGTATAAAATAATAATACATATCTAAATTGATGATATATCAGCTCAAATGTGAATAATGATAAATTCTTTTTTTTCAAAATTAGAATTTTCTTTCATGTTTATTTAGTGATCATTTAATTAAGTAATTTTTTAATGCTTTAATTTTTTAAACATTTTTCAACTCCTTTCTATTTTTTTTCAACCCTTTCAAGTTTCTTTCAACATTCAATTCTAAAATTTTAACTTAAAATAACAGAGCATTAGTGGGCCGATATATAATCTTTTTTTCAAAGAGTGTAATTCATCATTGTTTTTAGTCGATAAATGAAATGAGCATAGACCTTAGTACCACAAAAGAATTTATTATTTTTCATATAACTTTTCCATCTGAAAATAAATTATTCAGACATTATTTATATAATTAAACTTCATCCACTTTATTTAATTCTTTTTACTATTGATTTCGAAATGAAAATTAGTCATGTTGCCTTTTGTTTTAAAAAAAAATTAATACTCTTTTTGTCCAACAATAAACTTCTGAGTTACTGTTGTGAGCTCTCGATGACTTATACGGAGTATTTGTTTACATAATTTTATTAATCATTTGATAAGATAGAATATTTTTTTCACAACATGTTTTGTAGAACCTTTGATGTAGTTTTAAAAAATACAATTTATACTTTTTTATGATATGTCAATTCATAAATAAAGTAATTTCAAAAAGATGGGAGATAGCATGTTGTTCAAAACAGAAAGTTTATTATTGCACGAACGAAGTATATAATTTTTATTTTTATTTTTTTCACAAAATAAAAATATTGAACCAAAAATACAACAACAACCTAATAGGATCCCACAAAAATATGAACTAAGCGAGTGCGTGTTTGCAGACCTTACCCCTACTAAAAGTAAAAGGGATGTTTCCAACGGACACCCCACTTAAGGGACACAAAAATCAAGTGAACTGAAAATAAAGATAGTCAAAGTTTGTGAACTAAATGATAAATTGAGTTCTGGTCGAAAGGAGTAATCCCTAATTTAAAGATATCATATTTGTAATTCTTATAAATAATCTTAAAAGAGAAAATTTTACATGTTCATAATAGTGATACGATAACTTTAGAACGAGTGAGCGTTTCATAATTAGTCGTATTAGATTTCCATGAAAGGTGCGTATTCATTTTCAGATTTAAATTATTTGGTGATTCACCTAAATCTTTCTGACGAGTATCATAGATTCATATGCACATGGTATATAGCACGAGGAAGAAAATCTCAAAGTTCAATGACGAGATCATGTCAATAAATGCGAATGATTCGCCAGACAAAGCTAAGATCGTCGAGAGTCATTATTTTATATAATTGTTATTGTTAGTGGTCAGCCTGTCCTGTCGGGCTGGCGAAAATGACACATAGATTCTTAAAGACAAATACGTAGCCACGTGGCATGTGCGCCAAAAATGCAAGACCCGAAGATGAACACTTCCCCAAGTGTATAAATATCATCTCTTCGGGATTGTAAAGGGGGGTCGAGGGATAAATCGATGAATCATTCAAGCTTTGTAACATAGTAATTCCATAATCTCATCTTTTACTATGAAGCATAATAATTCTAACTATACTAAAATTTGTGAGTTTTGGGCCGATATTAATTTGCTAACGGTGCATTAATGGGAATGACATGTTTTGTGCAACAAAACGAAAGTTGCAATTATTTTTGATGATTTTTTATTTTTAAAAGTTTTTTTTTGAAATGTTCATTTAATAAAAATAAACATTTTCGCGAGGAATAAAAACTTTTAAAAATACTAAGATCTTTTTTTAAAAATAAAAAAACGAGGTGCGGAAAGTTTTAAACATTAAGAACTTTTTTTTTGGTGTTCTGAAATTGCTTTTTGTATAAAACTCTTTTTTTCATATTTTAATTTTTTCATTTCATTTTTTCATATTATTTTATTTCAAGAATTTCTCTTTGAACTTTCCAAAAAATTATTCTAAAAAATAAAAAGTAAAAATGTTTAATTTGAGATAGATGCAGTGTGTGTTAATTTTTTTTAATTTTTATTTCAAACACAAAGAAATTTTTTTCACATTATAAAAAAATTTAAAAGAGATTTAAAAAATTAATAGAAAAGGAAACAAGGAGAAAAATAAATAAAAAAGGGAAAATCAAAATAATAAGCAAAAAATAAGAAATGAGCACGAGTAACCCATATGTTTAGAAATTAGGCGCCCATGCATACTCTTTACTGGAAAATGATTGGAAAATGATGAGAGTGAGTGTGTGTGCGACATTTTGCAACAACAGGGATTTTAGAATAAAATTTTGAAAATAGAGGGGACACTGTAACTATTTGGCCTTACCTTATTTATTTCATTACTTTTGCATGGTTTTAATTATTTTTTTTATTTTTGTTATTTTTTTATCTATTTTTTGTTTTTATTAAGGTAAGACTAATTTCTAAAAAAAGAAAAAGAAATAGATGTAAAAGTCATTTTAAAAATTTAAATGAAAATTTCCAAAAAATAAACAACCAGAATTTATTAAAAATAATATCAACTTTCATTTTGTTATGAAAAAGTGCAAAATATACCATTTTCATAATTCCATTGTTAGTCACTTAATGGTAAACTAAAACTTACAAATTTTAGTAAAGTTAAAAATTATTATGTACCACAATTAGTAAAAAGTTAGATCATTTTTGAAAGATTACGTAAAATTAGAATTTAGAATTATTGGGTACAATTTTTTCCCTTAAAAAACCGGTTCATCCGAGTCGTACGTGTCAGCCTTAAGTTGATCCAAACCGGGGCCTGGGTTCGAAAAGGCTCTAATAGGAAGGAACCCTAATGAAGTGATTCTGAACCGAACCCTCTCGCCATCTCCAACAAGCTCTCATCGTTGTCACCCTCCTTCCTGCAAGGAAAAGCCCCAAGCCAAGAGGCCTTCAACTCGATTCACATCCACACAGTTCTTCCAAATAACAATCCAAACGCTCTCACTCCGCCCGCCGGCTGTGTCGTTCTCTCCACTCAAAACTCCGCACCTCTCTCTTCTAAGACTACTGCTTATCCCCGCCCTATCCCCTCAGTGTCCAAGGTTTTGACATCGTGACCGGGTCCTACAAGTGTCCGAGTGCCCCTGTTTCCGCGACGCAAATTCTCAACAGGTTTCTTGTTTTCCGATGCGCTAGATGCTTAGAGAAACGTTGAATTCACGATTTCGAGGAACAGTTTTGAAGTTATATATTCATATTGCATTTTGTTAGGCAAAACAAATTTTCTTTATCTTTAGATAGTTTGGGGCTAGGTTTCATTTCTTACGAGAGACATTTGATTGCAATCATAGCATTTATTATCTCTTCCAATTGTGTTATGTAGTCATGTGTTCAGAGATCTCAAGTTTGTTCATTCTCTTTAGCAGCCTCTTTGACCACATCTAGGAGAATCCATGACACCCCATGGATATGGTTCCTTTCCTGCGCAAGTACGTTACCTGGCTTCTAGTTCTTAAATTTGGCTTGCTGTTTTTGCTTGTTTTTCTATAATATTAAATTGACTTCGAAATGAGCAAACTCTTTGTTTCAGTTTCAACCAGGAGCGCATGCACAACAAGGACAAACTTTTACTATCGGTCCTGGACAAAGCCAAGCAATGCAATTTTCTCAACCAATGCAGCAATTTCCCCCACGACCCGGTCAGAATAGTCACATGTTTACATCACAACCAATTCAAATGCCAAGTATGCAACCGAGCGGGCATATTCCACCTGCCTCTTTGCAGCCTCAACAAATGATTCTTTCTGCTAATAATCACATGCCTGGTGTGAGTGTCACTTGAGTTCCATTCTTTTTGGAAAAGACCAGATTCATTGTTGCTGTGTTATGATATATTGATATGCCCTCTGTGGATCCCTCTAACTAGATTTTTGACATTTCATATTTCTGCAATTGCAGTTTGCACCATCTCCTTTTGGCCAGGCATCCCAAATGAACACACCTCTTTTCGCAGCCGGAGGACAGCAGTCACAACACTGGCTTCCACCAGGGAATCACAGTGCACCTAATCAGCATACCCTTCAGCCACCCCCAGCTCTTACTCCTGCAGTTGCAGTATGACACTTTGATTCCCTTACTATCTTTTTCATAATTATTTGTGCATTTGAGCATTAGACCCTGAATGAATTTTTCATTGGTAATGATTTTAATGCGTTTTCCTAATACCAATCACTCTTGGATTCAAATAGGGTGCAAGTACTCACAGTAGTATCGAGCAGTCAACATCTGATTGGCAAGAGTACGAAGTCTCAGGAAGAAGGTTAGTTATTTGTTATGGTGAAGTATATAAGTCTTAAATATCTATCAACCCTCTTCACTTCATAGAAAATAATCATTCACTTCCCCTTTCCCACAATGACTTTCCCACTTTGACTTCACGGGAATTAATATTATTGTTAAAAAGTAAAAAATGTGTGGTTAGAATTTGTTTATAAGAGAGATATATTGCGAGCCACATTCTTTCCTAAAAAGGAAATGGAAAAAGTGAGAAGATTATTTTAGGTCAAACAAAAAAGGTAAGCGGGAAAATCTTTGTGGGACGAAGTTAGTATTTATAAAGCCTATCAAAGTTAGGGTCCTAGGGAAATATGGATCTAACTTTTTCATTTGATTTCTTTAATTGTGAATGAAATTATTTTAGCCAACATTATCTCTTTTTTGTCCCCCACCCACCCCCATATTAGATACTACTACAACAAGATTACAAAACAGTCTAGCTGGGAGAAGCCCTTGGAATTAATGACGCCCTTAGAGGTGAGCCAATACCTATCCTGTTACTCTGAAACTTAAATATAAGTTATTGTTTTAGATTGCTTCTGGTTGCCTCATGGCTTTGGAGGCATTGTTATCTATGGAAGGTGACCATTAAGTAAAAAAAATCGAATTGTGCATAGCGGTTTTATATGTGTTCTCCCTTTGTTTGCATGTTCTACTGGTTTGTAGCTGTCTTGGCAATTGACAAGAATATATCAACTGCTCACAATACTCACTGTGAAGGAAGTTTCTTCGCAAGGCAGGCAATGATTTGCTTCATTCTTTGCCATATATAAAAGAGGGATTAGATAATAGATGTGTGTTTTGTTATTGCATGCTAAGTTCAGTTGCTTTTAGGGGGTCAGGATTTTGACCCTGTAGTCAAGGGTTTGTGTGAGTGATATCTAGTACTTTGCTTACCGATTTTTTAGTGTAATGTCCTTTTGATGATGTTTTATGTTCTTTTAGTTTCTTCCTGTATTGCCCCAACAGTTTACAACAACATTAACCCAACTGCTCAAAGGCTCCCCACCATTGCAGGGTATGGGGGGTCGAATGTACGCAGCCTGTTTAAAACACAGAGCGGCTGTTTTCAAGTGACCCTTGATGAGCGGCGAAAGTTTCATTGACTAATTGCTACTTCACTATTGAGAGAAGCGCAAATAGTTTAAAGAGTCATTATGTTTTATCCCATCATACCCCAACACAAAAAACAATGCATCTTTGGTTACATCGGAGATGATGTAAAAATATTGCCCCTATAGTTTATTACCCAACAATTCATGCTATCTTTCACCCACATATTCCTTTTTATTAACTGCTAAGACATTAAAAATGTTTTACAAATATCTTTAATATTTTAAAAATATTTAATAATTTAAATAATTTTAATGTTTTTCTGAGTTTCTCTATTTTTCCTTTAGACGTGGTCAACACGGAAACAAACCCTTCATTCTTAAAGGTAGAGATAAAGCATGTTTACATTCCACCCTCCCCTGAACCTAATGGCTATGTTGGATTTGTCTAGTTTTCCATATCAAGGCTGGTTGGAGATTATATGCATAAATGAGCAGTATTGTTTGCTTTCCCACTTACACTCTGCACTTTCCCTTTCAGAGAGAAGAGGCATTAACTGGTTGGAAAGAGTTTACAACCGAGAATGGAAGAAAGTAAGTTAATACAGTAGATAGACTTCTTTTAAACTGATCCTTCATTTGTTGGTTTCGAGACATGGATATTTATTTTGGCCCCTCTGTTGTTGACTTGTTGCTCAACTTATTCAGGTATTACTATCACAAAGAAAAGAAGGAGTCTAAGTGGGAAATACCCGAGGAGTTAAAGGTACTTGCAATTTGTAACTTTCGTTGCATGTGCGTTATTGTTTTCTTCAAATTACTGAACTTGCAGTGATTGCATCAGTTGGCTCGTGAACAATCTGAAAAAGCTGCTGCTCAAGAACAAATATCAGATGCAGGCTTGACACCCAAGGCTGCAATCGGTGCAACTGGAACCTCAAGTGAAAATCAGTTCACTGCTGTAACCCCGGTTAGCTCTAGCCCTTCAACTTTTTCTGGAGTAGCTTCAAGCCCGGCACCAGTTACACTGGTTGCCACTGTTGTTAATGCTTCGTCTGCGGGGGTTTCTGGATCACCAGCTACTCCTGCTTTGAACCTTGCTACAACAAGCTCAGCCAATGTATCTTCGCCTGCTGCAGCACCAGGAAGTAACACAGATCCCGCAAATTTGGCTAGCTCCAACCAGGCACCTCTGTATGGACATTTGTGTTTCTTAGCTTCTCCTGATGTGCTTAATGTTTATCTCTGTCAATTATTTTAATGTGCGTGTGCATACAGGAATGTCGCTGAGAATTTATCTCCTCAAGTTGTTGCTTCCTCAGGTGTATCTTCTGTACAGGACAACGGGGTATGTATTTTTCTGAATCATTATCAATATGCCATTAGTCTGGCTCTCTATGGTCAAAACTGCCAAAATGATTTCAAGACTAGTGTGTTTTGTATGACCTAATTGTTGCTTCAAGCATTTTACTATTAGATTTACCCTTTGCTATTCATAGTTGGGTGATTTGATATTGTAGACATGTCTACTTGAACGCTACTCTCCCACACAAAACACCAGCTTTTTAGCCCACATTACATTTTAAAAATCTTTCTGACTCTCAAATTGTATCTCACAGCATATGAATAAGAGTAATGCTGCTACAAATCTTTTTGCTACACATTCGGAGGGTAAAGCATCTGAAGAAGAACCTTTGGTGTATGCCACCAAGCAGGTATTTATTTAGAATATTCTGCATATTATTGTGCTGTGTTGTTGATAAGCTGATTGCTTTCTTTGACTTTAGGAGGCCAAAAATGCTTTTAAAGCTCTATTAGAATCTGCTAACGTGGGATCTGACTGGACCTGGGATCAGGTTATTATATAATTATGTGATGTATTTCTTTAGTCCATTCTTAACATATCTAAACACCGACATACTAATCTGAATGCACTTGATCTCTTTTTTCTACCATTCTAGACAGTGCGAGCAATAGCCAATGATAAGCGGTACGGAGCACTGAAAACTCATGGTGAGAGAAAGCAGGCATTCAATGAGGTATTTGGCATTCTCTTAAAGTTACTCTCAATATGGTTTGACTAGGGTTTTTTATTTACTGAGTTTCCCTAGTCACATAATTTCTTGGGCATGTTTTATAGTCACTAGTACATTAATATTTCATCTTTGATCTGTTTGTTCACTTATTTTGGGTTTTGCATAAAGTACCTGATGCAACGGAAGAAGCTTGAAGCTGAAGAGAAGCGCCTGAGACAGAGGAAAGCGAAGGAGGAATTCACGAAGATGTTGGAAGTAAGTTTTGTGTTCATGAATTTTACTCATTATTTTGTTCTGACAATTCATTTCCTGTTTTCAGTAAGGTATTTTGCATATTTTGATTTTTTCAAAGTTTCAAACTGTAGTCATTTGTAGTTTTTTGAACCCATCTTCTGTTCAGTCAAGTACATTTGCGTATGTTATTTTATGTAATTGAATTTTTATTTAATGAAACAGTAACTACATTACAAATTTACTATAAACTCAAATGAATTGGAATGCACGCACTTCTTGCCCCAAGCAGCACATATTACAGATAGTGCTCTTGCTATACATGTCATACTTAACTTTGCTGGTTTTAGTTCAAAAAACAAGCATCTTTTTGAGTTATCAAAATTATCCTGAAATTATGATTTTTGTTCTAAATGCATTCAATCTTCTGCTGATTCTCATTTCCACTAGATTGTGTGTTACATATTTCTTTCTCACAGGCAAGCTTTCTTTCATCCCGCAAATTTGCTAGGATTAGCAAAATAATAGCTTCTAATCTCTAATACCTTAAGCTTTCCCTTCATTCCTGAAATTTGCGAGGATTAATAAATAATAGCTAACAAACATACTAGCTACAATCTACAATATATGTTAATAATGAAACCAACATCATATTCACAATTTTGATAACATGAAATTTTAATTATTGATCATAGTCATTAGCCACTCACCCGGGTCCTGGGTTTTTGTTATCATAAATTGAAGATGTACTGATAACAAACCAGTTTCTCACTTTCAATTTCTAATTTATCATTTATTCTTCAGGAGTCCAAGGAACTCACATCATCAACAAGATGGAGGTAGTAACTTTCTTATTAAACCCGCACACTTCAGATACAATGCAGATTAGTAGTAATAGAAGTCTTTGGTTTTTTTTGATACCCAGCAAAGCAGTCACAATGTTTGAGGATGATGAGCGGTTCAAGGCTGTTGAAAGAGAGGCTGACCGTGAAGAACTCTTCAAAATGTATTTGGTGGATCTTTTGAAAAAGGTAAGAAGAAGATGCTCTTTAGTTTGATATGAATTTTGCATAATCTACATAATCATCCTTTTAGTTTCCTTACTCAATGATGAAGGTCCAGATGTTCAAATGTTACTTAGTCTTCATCATTCTTGTATGTCCAGGAAAAGGCAAAAGCTCAAGAGGATTACCGAAAAAACAGATTGGAGTATAGACAATTCCTTGAAACATGTGGGTTTATCAAGGTATCTCTCTCTTCTTTTGGGGGGTGGGGGGTAGGAGTGGGCAGGGATGGGAAAGTTCTATTTTTGGGATTTCATTCCCTATGACATGATGATCATAATGGGTGACATTTCAAAAGCTATTATCTTTGCCTTAATATGTTTTTTTCTGTCCTATTTGTTCAAATTCTTTGTTTTTGGGCTCCAGGTTGATACACAGTGGCGGAAAGTTCAGGATCTCTTGGAAGATGATGAACGATGCTCACGCCTTGAAAAATATGACCGCTTGGAGGGTTTCCAGGTATTGTATTCGTGATTTCATATTCCACAATGCGTTTAGAACTACGATGCTTACACATGTCGGTATGACAGGATTATATTCGTGACTTGGAGCGTGAGGAAGAAGAGCAGCGTAAAACACAAAAGGTGGCTCCAGTTTAACTTCAATGTTCTGTATCACTATTTGATTTATTGTTGAAGAATTTGATTGCATACAAATTAACATTAGGAACACTTGAGGCGTGCTGAGCGCAAGAACCGCGATGCTTTCCGTAATATGATGGAAGACCATATTGCTGCTGGGACACTCACTGCTAAAACACAATGGCGTGATTACTGTCAGACGGTATGTCACAATGTCACATTTGCCATCTTTTCCCCGTATGTTATGTAAATGATACAATATTTACTGAACTTAGACTCTCTTCTTCTTCCTGCTGTTGCTGGCAATCATAGGTGAAGGAGTCTGTGCCTTATCAGGCTGTTGCATCAAACACTTCAGGGTCTACACCAAGGGATTTGTTTGAAGATGCTGTTGAAGAGTTGGAAAATCAGGTAGCAATCAGTTACAAATCTGTCATCTTTGAAAAATGGGTTCTGTGGTTATTCCTGATACCCTCCTTAAAATGCTTTATAATTCCTGTGAGTGGAAGCTGCTCTTATTTTTCTTTTTCCAGGAGCTTAGAAAGTGTTTGGTTGACTGATGAATATTGTGTTTATGTGTTTGTTTGATTGGTTATTTTCATGAAATTTTGTGCTCCATAGAAAATGTGTATCTCGACTCTTAAACATTGCCTTATAGTCAGTTGTAATGAGCTAGTGCGTTTTAGGTACTGCATATGGCAGTAATGCACTAATGCTCCCACCACCCATGAGTTCCAGGGTCTATAATTCTATGCTAACTCATTTTCCTTTGAATTCGTACTTCTAATAGTATTATGAAGACAGAACACGTGTTAAAAATGTCTTGAAGTCTGAAAAGGTATGATTATCGGTATCTTTGCCTTGTTATTCCATTACTCTGGTCATATTATTTGAATAATCCTTGTTGTCCATGCTTACTTGTTCAGATAAACTTCTCATCAACATGGTCATTTGAGCACTTTAAAGATTCTATATCGGAAAGCGTTGGCACTCCACACATTTCTGAAGTTAATTTGCAGGTTCAAACTTCAATTAGTTTGATTTAATATAATTTGTTATTTACTTGTTTTTTCTTTTGTTGTAGTCACTATTGGCCTTGCGTCTTATATCTAGTTATCATTCACATTATGATTTTGTAGTGCATATGATTGGTTAAAAGGTTATTCATTGTGAAGCTTAATAGACTCAACTAGAATAACCACTGACATTGGTTTAGCCATGATGTTACACCTAAGATTTGTTCAAGTCGTCTAACATGGATATGAGCAACTAGAAGGGTTTGTTAATGATGTGACATTTAAGATTAATGCAAGTTGGCTGACATGGAAAGGAGCAACAAAACTATTTTGTGATAATAATGTACCCCTAAGACAAGTACAAATGTGTAACTAATACAAGACCTTTTTTTATACAGATCAAAATGGTGGACAATAATGAAAAAATTTACAGGGAAAATGATAGGAACCCAAAACATGTGCGAGAAATGTGTATGTTAAGATGGTCACATGTCACTAACACTTCTAGAAAAGGTGCTTGGTATAGCGCCTACTTAGTGTAAATATTAACTTGTTTGGAGAGTGAAGTGTTGGAATCTGGGATTTCTGATGTTTCTAATGATTTCCCTATTACTGAACTAATGCCAGAAGAATTGATTTCCTTATTAGCTGTAATTATTTGTAAAGTTAGTTTTGTAAGAGACTTGAATCACTTGATATCAACGATGAAGTCATTGGAAATTTGGAACTTCGAAGACTTGGGAAATTCCTTTTTATACTATAAGTACCTGTTTCATCCTTCATTTCAGATATACAAGATATACAAATTACTCAAAATATAAAAGCTCTGATTGTTTCTTCACACTCCATATCACCATATGTTGTTCTTGTTGTTGTTGTTGATTATTATTGTTATTATTATTATTATTATTATTATTGTCATTATCATTATTACTATTACTATTATTATTATTATTATTATTATTATTATTATTATTATTATTATGATTCCTATTATTATGATGATTTTTATTACTACTATTACTTACTCCCTCCATGCCATAAAACTTTTCCACTTTGGGAAAAAGTGGGATTTTAGGAATGTGTAATTTTGGCGTTACTTTCCAATTTTGTCCTTTATCATAGGATAGGATAAGATGTGATGGGTAGATTAATGGTGAATAGATATCGTGTGATAGGTAGGTTAATGATTAGTAGGGGTAAAAGTACTAAAAGCGATATTTTAATTGAAAGTGAAAGTGTTTTTTGGGACATATAAAAAGTGAAAGTGGAAAGTTTTTTTTGGGATGGAGGGAGTATATTTTTTTTGAATTATACATTTGAAACCATTTACATCATAGACATCATTAATCATTAACTTAGGTTTTGCCTACCTACTTCTCAAGTATAGATTCCTTTAACTGTTGCTTTTTCAAAATATTATTCAAGCCATTCCTTTGGTTGAGTGCTTCTTTGGTGCACCTTGGGTGCATATCAATGTTATAGACCTTCTCACATAAAAAAATATTTTTTTATTTTTTATTTATGTTTAAAAAGCAAATGCTTATTTAAGTATTAAAGAAATGCTTATTTTGCTCATATGTAGGTCCATGGTGGAGCTTAGGTCCACCATTGAATTTGCCCCTTTGGTTTGATAGACTCGTTGCTGGTATAATAAATTATCTAGATATGATTTAGTTTAAGATAACCTATTATTTCTTCTCGAATAATTGGAATAAAAACTCTTAACATATATGGAGTACTATCTTCATGAGAATCATTTCTGAGAGATTGAGGGTGTGAGATAATTGCTGGGCTTGTACTTTAGTGATCAGTGTTGCTTTGTATTTCAAGCTTGCTAATAGATATTGTGATTTACTTGGGTGCCTTCTGATCGCAGCTCATATTTGAGGACCTCATGGATAGAGCGAAAGAAAAAGAAGAGAAAGAAGCTAAAAAGCGTCAACGCCTTGCAAGCGATTTTATGGAGATGCTGAGCTATATTGATGTGTGCAATATCCACTTTAAGTGATATCGTTTACATAGTATTTATCAAATTATGTATCTAGCATCTGAATATTTTTCTTATTCTGCTTAGGAAATAACTGTTTCTTCAAGTTGGGATGAGTGCAAAGAGCTTTTCGATGATAGCTCAGAATACAAGTATTTGACTATTTGTTCCTAATATTTGCATAAATGTTCTTCCTAACACTAATGCTTGTTTTAATATGCTCATTATTATTTGTGTTCTTTCCTCTATCTTGCATTTTAATTAGAGCTATTGGCGAAGAAACAACCTTAAGGGAACTCTTTGAGGAGCATGTTGCATGGTTGCAGGAGAAGGCCTTAGAAAAAGAACGTAGACGGGATGAGGAAAAGGTAATTGACATATTTCGAATACAATATCAGTACTCATTAGTCATTTGAATGTTTTCAAAAGCATACCATATGTTTACATTTACCAATTTGCTTCGTTGGTTTGTTGTGGTCTCATAAACAAATCAAAGTTACCCTGAACTTTGCAAGGATATGACAGGTTTGGCTATGACAAAATTTATTGACGTTTAAACACTTCTCATTCTTTATGCACATTTTCACATCAATATTGATGTCTTGGGATCCTGTCATAGTTGTGAAAAGCACGCCCAAGGGCCTGAGGCGCGATGCGCGCGTGGTGGATCTGCGCATCAGGCAGTGTGATGCAGGCAGGAGGCACGTGCATAACCGCACGTCATTGCATTTGTCGATGCGATGCGCTACAAGGCGCACATTGCGAACCCAATGTTTTTATTTTATTTTATCTTTTTACATTAAGACTAGGGTTGACTACTTAACTCACTTTTCACTGTTCAACTTTGCGTCTCTCTCCTTCCGCTTCTTGGACTTCGACGAATTGCGACTTGCAAGTCTTCCTCCCTTTGACGATTGTGTTTCTTCTCTTTCAGGTTAATCACTTGACTTGCTTCTCACTTTTCATATATTTTTTTTCATTTTTAAATCGACCTCAATTTTTTAAATTGCCGGGGATTCTCTTTTTCTTTTTTTTCTTTTTTCTTCTCCTGGTGCTATTGCACTAGTAGCTTCTCAGATTTTCTTTTTGTTTCTTTTGCCCGCTTCAGTGTTTTAAATCGCTAGATTTTCATGTTCTCTCACGCAGTTCTGTACTTTTGTTTCATCCATAAAGGAGGTATTTATTGTGGGAAAGAACATGTTTTTTGTTTTTGCAACTAGCTATTTTTGTTCCTGAACTTTTAGTATTTTTATTTGTCAATGGTACTATGTGTGACATTGATTCTTGGTTACTTTCTGAAATTTTATTATGTCTTTCAAAATTTTATAAGAAATGTTTCTAATTTAGAGATGTTATAAATTTTATAGGAACTGTTGGTAATTTAGAGGTTCTATGCTCCTTAAGTCCTTATTTCTCAATTTGCGCCTCATGTTCGTGATGTGCACGCATTATTTGCGCATCACACATCGAGGCGCTAGGAACTTTTTGTGCATCAGTGCGCATCACACCTTAAACAACTATGGATCACCTGTGCTGGAAATCTGAAACAACTTCCATAATCTTGCAAAGTTGGGATGCATTTTGCAATTTTTTATAATTAGGGCCAAATGACCAATGACACATGACTGGAGGACTTAAAATATGTTTTACTGTATTTTGAAATTAGAAGAATTAAATATAGGATACATTTTGAATCAACTGAAAAGAGTGCGAGAAAAATGTTTCCTTCTGAAAAACATGGGTTCTGGCCCAGATTGGCTTGGAATGAGCTAGAAAGGATATGGAAACTAGACATGGAGTGTTGGAAAAATGATTAAATGAAAGGAGGAAGGATCCTTCCACTATCACATGTTTTTTTCATGCCCATTTTTTAGTGTCCATATATGTAGTGTCTGATTTGCTGGGTTGTGGTTATAAACAGGAATCAACTTATCATCATTGTTAGCATCATATCTTAATCCCTACCATGATGTCGTTGGTGGGGTGAAATTTATTGTCTAAAATTAGTCAACAATACAAAAACATATCTGCACGGTTTTGTGCCGGATACCATTCCTATTGTAATATAATTACATACCAATATATGAAGTATTTACTTTTTCTCCTCTTGCATCTATGGCCGGATTGACGGCAACCTAAAAAATATATTCCTTCCGGCCATATCTATACGGAATCTTAGGATGGTCCTAAAAAGTCATTTCATATTACTAATGCATATCTTATTTATTTCTCAACTATTGGCCTTATGAAACGAAGGAGCATGATCTGTTAGTGTTTGTCACAAATCATGAAGTACTCCCTCCGTCCCCCTAAGATGTTCTCATTTTGACTTTTGGTGGTTTTTAAGGAGAGTTGAAAAAAGGTGAAAGTTTACCATAATACCCTTAATGAAAAATGGGTGGAGTGTATTAAATGAGGTGGGTGAGGTGTAATAAATAAAGTAAGTGGGGGTAGTTGTGGTATTTTAATTGTTAAAAAATGAAATGAGAAGATCTATTGTGGACAAAGAAAAAGGGCTATTGGGAAGATCTATGGGGGACAGAGGGAGTACTATTTAAGCCGTCAAAAAAAAATGAAGTACCATAACGGCATATAAAAAATAAAACTAGTTTTAATGATCTTAAATGATTTCATTGGTTTGTATGGAAGTCAAAACTGTGACTTATAAATACGACAAGAGAGATTACTTACTTTCGTCTGATATCTATATTTGCAGGCTAAAAAAGATAAAGAAAAGGATGAAAAAGAAAAGAGGAAAGAGGAGAGAAAAGAAAAGGACAAGGAAGAGCGTGAAAGAGAAAAGGAGAAGGGAAAAGAGCGACCGAGAAGGGATGACGAGAGTACTGATTTCATTGAGTATGATCACAAAGAAGATAAAAAGAGGGATAAGGGAAAAGAAAGAAAACACCGGAAAAGGCATCATAGCCCTACAGATGATGTGACTTCTGATAAGGATGAGAAAGAGGAAACTAAGAAGTCCCGTCGACATGGTGGTGACAGGAAAAAGTCAAGGAGGGTAAGTAATAAATTAACCCATGTCCTATACTGCTATACATGCAGCACAAGCAATTAGAAGATGGTTGGAAATTTGCTACTGAGGTCAAAATAGGCGACCATCCATTATTATTTTTAAGTCTCCTTTCGGCAACTCACAGCCTGTTGTGGTGGATAAGGGTTCTCTGACCACTACATGAGGCTAGTCTAGAGACTTGATAAACCACTTTGACATATAACATTATGTGGGAGAGTGATTTTTTTTTGGGGGGGGGGAGGGGAGGGTGGAGAGGAGGTATGCGTACAAAGACCGTACCCATACTCGAAAGTAGAGAGGCTATTTCCAAGAGACCCCTAGTTTATACTAAATTTTCATTTATAAATTAACTTTAGAAAATTATTAAGTTAAATATTTTTTTTAAAAGTATAACCCCCCCCTCACCCTCACCACACACGCAACATATTCTATGCTTGTGTTTTATTGGAGTACATTCGAGAGACTGAGGGAATGCAAGCAAAGAGGGAGGGAGGTGGAAAGTGGAGCCGTGGGTTTTTTTGGTTTTGTGTAATGCAGTCAGGAACTACACAAACTTGCCATTTGTGTATTTAAATTTTTACTTTTTAATTATTCAAAATATTTTATTCACTTTTTGAGGTGCACAAATGGCAAGTTTGTGTAGTTTGTGACAGAGATGTTAGTGATTTAGGCATTTCTCTTTACACTATGTTTGGTTTTAGGAATTTGGAAGGAAAAGAAAAGAATATGGTTTTCTCTCATTTTCCTCACTAAAATAGGAGGAATTCGGTTTCCCATTCTCGGTACATTTTGTCTTCTCAATTTCTTTTTCTTCTACTTTTCTTTTCTTTTCTTCTCTACCCAAACAAAGGAAAAAGGTTTTCCTCCTATTTTCTTTTCCCTTCCCTACCAAAATCCACGAACCAAACACTGTCTTAGGGTTATATTTTTCTTATTCTTCCTTTAAGGTTGTAAATCAAACTTTGCTTTGAACTATTATGGCATTACTATTTTTTAAAACAAAAATTAGATCTAACAAAATACTTGTATATTCTTCAAAGATTTAATGCTATGAGCTTAAGTATAATGGCTGCTAACACACTTGCACTAAGGACTGCACATTATAATCTTTCACAATTTACATTTTTTTGTTGACAGCATTCACCAGAGTCAGATAGTGAAAGTCGGCACAAGAGACACAGAAAAGAACGCGACTCCTCTCGACGTAACAGTGGTGGACATGAAGAGCTCGAAGATGGTGAACTTGGCGAGGATGGTGAAATCTACTGAGTGCGCCTTTCTACCTTTTTTTGTGCACTTATTCTGATCTCGTCATTACACACCCCCCCCCTCTTCATGCCCCTTTAGTAGACATGTTTGCAGTGTGCCCATCTTATTAGACAGGCCTCTTACTGATGCCCTACTTTTCTTTCACTGCATGATCCTCTGTTTTCCCAGGTCGTATCTAACAACCATACATCGGCATTTGTTAGACTCCTTAACTGTTTTGGTCTTATTAGGAATTGTCATTATCATCCGAATTATAGAAAAGCATGTATCGTGTCATTTTTCTTTCCAAATCATGTACGAGTAAGAGAAGACATAAAGCTGCTTTTGTGCTCTTTGCTTTTATAGAATTGCAATACTCAGTATTGTTGAGTTTTCAGTCACAATCTTGTTGCCCCATAATACTTGTGTTTATAATTGTAATAATCTTTTTTAAGGTTATGTACTCTTGCAGGCCCGGGCAATTCATTTATTATTTGCCCCTTATTTTTTAACATTCATCAACTACAACCCTTTATTTGTAATCCTCTACCACTCCAGGGATCGAGCAGAGGGGGTAGTTTGGGGACATTATATGTGTTCTTTGTTGCATTATTATTGCATTCTTGAACTATTCCCAAATTTTCCCTATATGTTCATTGTTCCTAAATTTTCAATCTTCCTTTAGAAGAGAATATATGTTAATATTACATTCCCTTCAAAATAAACCTCAAATTTGTATCAAAAAAATATTCCCAATCCCAACTTATCTTTTCTTAATAATCATGCAAAGGCATTACGGAGTACTTGAAGAAAAGTGTGGAACGGTAAGGGCTATTGATTTGCAAAAGTTTCTTAGGATTTGTTTCTTCAATTGGAAAGCCAACAAAGATTAGGGCCGTTTTGGTAGTGTTTTTTGTTTTTATCAAGATAGTTTATATGGCTTGTGCCGAAGTTTATATGGAGTATAAATGTTACCTTAAATTTTTATATCAAACTTTTTTACCCAATCGAAATATTGTAAGATTTCATTATGCCTCTAGAGCTGTTGTGAGAACCGAAATGTTTGATGTGGCGATGTGAATTGTGAACTATAGGATGATTTATTAAATGTCTAAAAAAGATACTCCATTCCCCTCAATTTATATGACTTGTTTTGGTTTGTAATGTTGGGAGTAAAACTATAGTTTATTTAATTTTCAAGACAATTAAGGCAGAATTTAAAAATAAATTTACATATTTAAAACTATCCGGAGTACATGAAAAACTTTACAAAATAAGTGATGACATGATTATATTATTTTACTCTCTCCGTCCTAAAACTATATTCCCACTTCTTCATTTGTAATGTCCTAAAACTATTTTCCCACATTCCAAAAAAAGGTGAAAAATGACTATCCTACCCTTACAGCATCTACTCGCCCACCTTCCCACTCTATCGACATTCTTTCATTTTCTCCAGAAGTCATATTTTTCAATTGTTTTTTAATCAGAATTTAACCCTTTGTCAATTGGTTATTCAATCCGTTACTCATCAATTGTTATCTTACTTGCTGTTTTGGTCTTTTGGGTGGGAGAATACTCTGAAAGCAGCAAAAATCTCAATAGACTAAACACAACAATATTACGTGGATCAACTCTTGGGTAGTTAGGATCTTGGGTAGTTAAGGGTAATTGAAGTTCACCCCGTGTCTAAACAAAAAAAAAACAATGAAATAGTGGATCAACTCTTAATCAATCACACTACAGATCAGGAAACCCCATCTAACATGGTCCAGCCTTTCAAATTACACCAGGTAATTAATTAACCAAAAATATTGGATTAGTTTTAGATGAACTTACAATGGTGGTATGAGATAAACAACACCAATGGTGGTTCTCCAAAATACATTTTCTTGCTGCAAGAGCTCAATGACAAAAGTTAGAAGAAGAGAAGATAAAAACCACATTTATAAACGAAGAAGATATACTCCTCCTTATGCCGAGGATCCTTGAACTGGATTCCGGACCTTAAAGTTATCAATTGAAGACCTGAAGTCACACTGGAGGGACAAAAGCGTCTTCTGTCTCCGCGCAAAAGCAAGGCTGAAGCCTCTTATGTCTTCCTCAAGTTCTTTCCTCCTATGCTCTTCCGCGCACAAGTTCTTCAAAACTGTGTCTCTTTGATCCGTAAGGTGAGCAACCTTTTGAGTTGAGTCCCTAACTCTTTGGACCAACATATCCCTCTCTTCTTTCAATGCACAAACCTGTTTGTCTAAGCTGTTATGTCTTTCACTGGAAGCCACAACAAGTTGATTACTGGCCTCCAACTCTTTCTCCAAGCTGCAGCATTTTGCCTTCATTTTTGCAACTTCATCCTCAAGTGCCCTCTTCCAACTATCAATATCTTGCTCTAGAGTAGATCCCTGGATTATAAAGTAACCAAACGGTGTTCAAAATAAACTTGTTTGATTACTCCAGTAGAGTAACATTAACATCATGTTTGGAATTTTAAGTAATCTTGCATTTCCAGAACCGGAACAGCTAATGTCATCTCACATTCCATGGATCAAATGTCCCACGATGAAAAAGGCTAGGGAATAGGGATAAGTTATTTTTATTATGCAAAGCAATACGAAATAAGATTATTTTTTGTATTAAAAGATTACATATACTAAACGTTTTTTCATTACATAATAGACATAAAGAATATCCAAAATAAACCTAATGAGTTTTAGTCTATCTTTTATTCCCCCCCCATCCACCACACACACATACACACACACACATTTTCTTTCCTTCAAATTTCTTTTTATAATTTCCTTCCTATTTCCTTTCCCTATTTCAGGATTCCAAATGCCACTTTAAGAATCTTAGTTTCTAGGAGTTTATATAAAAAAAAACATTTAGTGGTTGGAACTTGGAAGTATCAAAAGGGATTGTGTGGACAACTAGTACCTTATAGTATCATGGGCTTCAAAGAAGATAGACAGTATAATCCCATGGTTGAAATGAAGAATAGAATAAAAAGGAAGGTGTGAGATCTGGGTATCTGTAGTGACCAAGCAGCTACCTTATGTTTGCTGCTGTTTGATACTTTCTCTGGATGTTGGCTTGTGATTGAAGATATTGTACTATTTGCCTTCTCACAAAGCTTCGTTCGCTGGTCTTCAAATGAAACATTTATTCTACTTGAGGATATATCTCCATCCATATCCATCTTGAAGTTTGATTCCAGAGTGGAAAAAAGGGAGATGCCAATCTCACTTGAGGCAGATAGTAACTTGGCAGTTGGCGACTTCTCATTAGCTACACAGTTCTGCACCATAAACCATCAGGATTTAAGATATTATTACCCCCATCCTCCGGGATCGCTGATATGGCAGCCAATAAATTACTGATAACTGAAAAATTGTATAACAATAATACTAAATTACTAATAACTGAAGAAGCAGACAAGAAAAAGCTAACTAACTTTCTATCATTCGTTCCATAATCTGTCCTCTAGCAAACAAAACAATTGACAGATGATTCCTCAAAAAAAGAAATTACTGATAAATGGGAGAAAACAGACAAAATGCTTCTTCAAGACAGAAAAAGAGCGCAAAGTAAATATTAAGACCATATTGAGGAGGCTAAGAACAGAATGGAGAAGGCAAAGATGAGACGATGGAGACCGCAAGAAGAAGCTGGGCAAAAGGGAGAAAAGGTAGATGAAACCCAAATCCACATAATAGCCCTTTACAAAGCACTCATTCTGTTGGTGTCATCTTCAACCAGTTCCAGGCGGGCTTTTAGGGCCGAATGACCCCTCCCCTCCTCTGCCCCGATCATCCGATCCTTGGACATCCCCTCAAGATGTTAAAAATCCTCTCGTAACTTTTGTTTTCATTCCAAAAGGTTGTTTCACACTCTGTGCACCTCCTTCAACCTTACAATGCACACATACAAGCTCTGCGAGTAAACAACCTTTTGGTAAGAAGGTGCACAGGGTGCTAAACAACCTTTTGGCAAGAAAACAGAAGTTATGAGGGTTTTTTTGACATTCCGGAGGACTATTCCAGGACAGGATGATCAGGGACAGAGGAAGGGAGGGGGCTTGCCTTATCTGGAGTAGCGCGTTGATGAGCATTTGACCCCAAAAACCCGCCCAGAACTGATTGAAGAGGACATCAACAATATGGGTGATTTTGAAAAGGGCTAGCATGTGGGTTTGGATTTCATCTGCCTTTTCTCCCTTTTGCAGAGCTTTTTGTTGCCGTCTGACCCTTGCCTTCTCAGTTATGGTCTTAGTATTTACTTTGCCCTCTTTGTTTTTATGGCGTCTCTTTTCTGTGTTATGGTTCTAGTATTTACTTTGTGCTTTTTTTTGTCTTGAAGAAGCATTTTGTCTGCTTTTTCCCAGTTATCAATTACCCGGAATATTTCTTTTTTCAAATAATTCTCTGTCAATCCTCTTATTAGTTGTTACGGGACCGATTATGGAATCAATGTTAGAACATTTGTTAGATTTTTCTTGTCTACTTGTTCAGTTATTAGTAATTTAAATTATGGAATGAGCCAAAAATGATTATATTAAGAAGTCATTACCTGTACTATTGACAAGACATCCTTGTAAATATCTTTGCAGACGACAATACATTCAAAGTGTCTTTCAGGGATTTCCTGAACAAGAGACGCCTCTTGCCGAAGTTGAGAAATCTCTTTCATTAAATCTTCGTTCAGTGATCTTTGTGTTAAATAATCTGCCTGTAAATTACATAACCAAAACATAAGCCACACATTATGGATAGATAACCTTGAAAACATAACTGATCAAAACAATGCACATTTTTTTTATCTACACCATAATTACAACCTTGAATTCATCTCTTTCCTTTAAAACTTGCTTCAGTTCTCTCCGAAGATTCTCCACTTCTTGATTGCAATCTGGTGTGGATCGATCCTGGGTGAAATGGTGGTTGAGAGAAATAACCAACATGAGTTTTAAAAAGTCATCCATCACATCTTAGTCATATGAAAGTGAGGCTCACATCAAGATCAGCTATGAAGCCTTTATTTATTTTTGCCCATGTATCTTCATCAGCAAAGTCACCAAACGCGTCAGGAAGAGGACTATACTCGCACCGTCTAGAATTGTTTGATCGTTTAGCAACAAAGGCACTGGGAGCTGCTTTATAACATGGTGTACTAAAGGCATCATCCTGACATGTGCCTTTCCTTTCCCCAAAGTTATGCAGAGAGGTATTCTGCACCGAGGAATGAATTTAACCTTTTGTTTACCATATAACAAGTCATGGTCATTTGTATATGAAGAACGATTAAGATTAGATATCCGAATTACTGGATTAGCGTACTCAACCTGAGCGGTATGGCCATTTGTATCTGATAAAGCTGATTGATTGCACAGCTCGTCGAGTTTCCTCTGTTGATCCATAATACGCTCCTTTTGCGTCCTTCTTTCCTCCTCCAGCGCCATAGCAAGCTTCTCACGCTCAAGTTCATACTGATGAATGGAAAATAAGCAATCATCTCAATACAAAAAGAAAACAATACGCTTTTGGTTAGCTGGATGAACAAGAATAGTTACCGTCAGCAAATCATTTCTCAATTTCAAAATCTGTTGTTCAAGCACTTCAGAATGGGATCCCTATAAAATAGTTACTTCAAATTATTAGTCGGGCCGCATAACACGGGACATAAATACAGAGACAATAATTTTAAACCTCAAGTTTCTGGCGTAACTCTTCTATCTCAAGTTTTTGTCTCTTCAATAATGCCGCATCCGTCAATATCTATTACAAAACAGAGCTGTAATTAGCTCCATCTCCTATTAAAAGGTAAAAAATACAAGTTTGTTTCAAAGGTAGTGGTGAACAAGTGTACGCTCCTCACCTCATTCACTTGAACACAATTGGTGATACGTTTAGCTCTGCTAGCGAACTGTAGGGTTCCCCTTGTTTCTTCAATATGAACCTATATTAGAGCCACTAGACATATTAGTGAAATGTAACATTTTAATGTTACTATTAAAAATGATAAATAATGCAGGACGGGAATGCCACAAAAAGAATACCTCTTCCCGTGCTACAGTGCATATTATGGAAGTCTTGGCATTACCACCAAGTGCAGGTTGAAGTATACGTGTGAGCTTGCTATCACGATAAGGAATATGCCCCCTGGAGTACATAAAATGTAAGCTTCAGATAGTTGTTTGAATAGAGCCAAAAAAACAATCACTGCGTATGGGTATGAATGAAGCCGTACCTTTGCTTAGCACCTTCACTTAATTTGTTAATGACATTGCCAAGAACCATTAAGCTTTTATTTATGTGTTTTCCTTCCTTGAGGCGAACTCCCCCAGCTCCAGTCTTGGCAATCCTTTCGGAGCCTGCTAAATCTACTAAGTTCTGTTTCCCGACAAAAACACAGTTAAAATAAAATCCAGACTCTGGGGTCAAGGAGAGAAAGGAGTATCATAGTAATTCTTTTGTTGAAGCATCTGTTTATTTTCCATCATGCTAAGGTCATGAGGAGGAATAGCATACCAGAACGGAGACACGGATAGCATCATCTGAACTATTTTTCTCCTTGCTTTCAATAACCTAATTGGTAAAAAAATAACTTCAGATAAAGAAATCAAATACCACCAAAGTAACAACTTCAGAATATAGGATTCATGCAACAATGAAGAACATACCATCCGAAAGATGGTGTGAGATCTGCTACTTCGGACATTCATGTTTGTCTCCCCAAAGTGCCTCTTGGCTGCAAAGCCATTTTAGGGAGATTGGGATTTACACACGAACAATAAATAAGACTGAGCAGTAGATCTAATCACTGAAATTCAAAAATTCGATAAAAATTCTAGTTTCAAGGTCAAACCTTCTCCAAGTTTGAGGAGGTCAAATACTTGTTCAGCAGAATTCACAATTTCCTCCCTCAGACCAGCTACAAATACTCCGCGCTAGAGAAATAGAAATAGATGTATGTCACACATTCACACCCAAATATCATTTAATTTAACTAATCTTTCCATTTCCTTACCTCCAAGCTTTCATGAATAGATAGTTTCTGATTCTCACCAACAAAAAGATCGTTAATTTCTTCATTGTAAATTTCCAAGTACGAGACACGAATAAGATATTCCCTATCGACCGCCTGGTTACATAAATGCAAGGCTACTTAGACTCAGACCAATAGATCACAAACACAAATATTACAGCCCCAGCATAGTCCATTCTCTATTGGAATAGAACCAGAGTGGTCCCGAGTAAATTCTTATGTAGAGGTTTGTCATAGAGAATGAAATAATACCATATGAATTTTGGTAAATATATTATTTACTGCACGTTGAATGATCCCAGCATCATTCTCGGAACCATTCATGGTATAAGTCTTGCCACTACTTGTCTGCCCATAAGCAAATGCAGTTCCTGAAAGATAAAAGATAAACCACACAGTGCTTCAGGACATTAAAAAAAATCTTTTTGCATCTCGAATTAGCGTAGAAGCTTACCCAGAAAGTGATATGCAGACACCAGTTTCGGAATACACAGACTTGGATATTAGAATTTAATAGCTATGATAATTGAGGAGATCCATTTTTTTATGATCTCAATTTAAACAGAGATCATTAAGATTAAAGTATTAAACAATAAGTGAAGGAGGAGAGCATACCATTGAAGCCTTCAAGAGCAGCGTGAATAATATTTTCTATGACCAACTCATAAACCCTAGAGTTTGAGCAGTCTTGATCGAATACGTGATCTACAATACAAATTAAACAGATGCGTCCATAAATAAATCCACAAAAACCCCAATTGAAACAAGGATTGACCTAATTTTTAGTACCATGTTCTTATAAAAGCATAGCTTCATAAACCAATTGAAACACACACACACACACACACACACACACAGAGAGAGAGAGAGAGAGAGAGAGAGAGGCCATTGTACCAAAAGCGAAGGATACGCCGGAAATGGGGGTGCCATGA
>OOIL02006641.1:361585-376937 GCA_900332095.2 Cuscuta campestris
CCCCCCCCCCCCCCCCCAATTGAAACAAGGATTGACCTAATTTTTAGTACCATGTTCTTAAAAAAGCATAGCTTCGTAAAATTCGTAGACAAAAAACACACACAGAGAAGAAGAGAGAGAGAGAGAGAGGCCATTGTACCAAAAGCGAAGGATACACCGGAAATGGGGGTGCCATGAGACTTGTGAAGGGAGATGCGATTGTCTTCAACCTTCCAGAAGGTTCCATTACCGCTGTCTTCACTCTTCGCCGGTCTCACTCTCACTGCAACGCTCACCTTCTCCATTGCTCCTTGGCAGATTGCAGCAGGGAGGCTCACTGTCTGGTCTGATCTGTTTTCGGAGCGGGCTTTATTTCTAAACGTTTAAATTTGAAATTTTTACTAGGTAGCTTTTTACTCTTTTACCAAATCATACAGAGTATCATCAAATTGACATTGGAATCTAAGGGTGTCTTTGGTGAGCAAAAAAATTATGTGTTTTGATATCTCCAAATATCAAAATCCTTCAAATAGAATGTTTCAATATCTTCTGAATTTGGAAGATATCAATATGGGGGTTTGATATCTCTCAACCATTGGTCATTCTCCGTCACCCACTACCATTGTCACCACCAACCACCATCGTTGCTGATCACCCCGGCTTATCACTAATTAAATCATGATTTTAAATTTTTCTAAATAAATTTGTTTCAGGTATCAAAACCCACATTATTTTTACCAAATTTCATAACTCATACTCCTAAAATACATTGTTAAAAATTCACCAATCATGTCATTTTTTTATTTGTCATTTTTCCAAAATTCACCAAACGGCCTTAAATGTCATCTTTATGTTATACTCCATATATAAATACTTTTTTCATCTCAAAATGTTAAGCATCTAAGAAAATTTGTGCCAAATTTTGATTTTTAATTTCTCCTAAAATACATTGTTAAAAATCTACTTTCAATCATGAATACAACAATAAAAACATACTCTATACTGGAGTAATTTTTTTACTTCATACTCCATACTAATTTTTTTACTTTATACCTAAAATTACTTCATTGAGATACTGAGAGAGTATATACATTTCTTTTATTCTACACTAATTTTTTTATAAATTTAATTGATACGGAATAATGGTTTTAATTGATACAACAAAGTCCAACGACATAATAGTATCTCTCTCATATGAGAGATCACATGTTCAATCCTCAATGGGAGTAATAACTCTATGTACTTAATGGTTTGTATATGTATGAACATATACTACATTATAAAGAGTTATTAGTATTTAAATAAAAAAAGAAACAACGAAGTTCGAGGAAGAAACATCCTAGGAATCCCGATGCACTTCAACACGTCTAACGAGAGTGTGTGCTGCGACGATAGACAAACATAAGAAACTAGATGGAATCAAAAAAACCGGGAAAAAATAGAAAATCTAAAAAAACTATAAAAATTATTTAAGTTAATTTTTATATTGTTTTCATTCTAATTGTTGTTGTTATAATTTATTATTATTATTATTATTATTATTATTGTTATATTCATAATCATGTTATCTTAACCACTGCCTATAAGATAAAAAAGTATTGTCATTTTTCACACATAAAAATCTACTTTCACAAAAAAATTAATTAGAATATAAAGTTAGCATAAATATTAAATTGTTAAATTTAAAAAAGTTATAGTTGTTACGTTTCACCTCAATTTATTTATGAAATATTTATTATAAAAAAATATATTTGTAATTACACTTTATATATTACAATATTTTATTTTAAATATTAGAAGTGTCACAGAATATGATCAAATCTATTTTTTCTTTCATTGTAACTCTTATTTTGAAAATAAATATATAGAACTCATATTTGGTACGGAGTACTCCGTACATTTTTATGTTTTACTCATCGTTTAGTATTTTTCTCTAAAATATTTTGACTTCAAAATTTTTTATAAAAATTTGAAAAATGTTTTCCTCGTATCAATTTAGAAGAGTGTAAATCGTAAAAAGAGTAACATGGGAAAATTAAAAAATGAAATAGTTTACAAACTATAGTTATGAACATAACAGTTGTAATAATAATAAAGATGAAGATAATACTAATTATTATTATTATTATCACATTAAAATACATCATTTTTGGAGTAATTATTTGAGGAATAGAAAGAGTTTGAAAAAAAATGAGAATAGTTAAAAAAACTAAAAGGAATTGAAAGAACTGAAAAAAATTGAAAATTAAAAGTCTAACTCTAAAGAATAGGCTCTTAGAGCATCTACAAGGTATAGTGTAAAAATTGGTAGTGTAAACTTCAATTTACACTATCAATAGTGTTTTACATTTCAATTTTTATATACTTACTCCAACCATATCTTCTATATAATACACTTTTTATAATATTTTGTTCTTTTAAGTTACTTATTTTTAATGATTTTTTAAAAAAGATGTAATAAATACTTGTACATATGAAAATGGAGAAGAGGGAAGGAAAAAAATGAATAAAATTAATTTTTTATTCTTTCCATTATCTATAGTGAACTTGTAAAAATACACTTTGGAGATTGCTTTTTACACTACATTGCATTTTACCACTTGGTTTACCCTATCCATTGGAGTGTTGAAAAGGCAACATTAAATTGTATATAGTGTATATTTTACAATATAGACTACCCTTTGGAGTTGCTCTTAGTAGTCAAATAATATAATACAAATTGTTAAGTATTATTGGTATTGAAATTTGAGATGCCGAAAAACAAAGTCAATTCTTCGAGACAATTTCCAAAGATCGCTATTTCGATCTATGGGATTAGTCGATCAAAACGGCAAGGACACTCCAGGTTAATTAAAAACAAAAATATTATCAGTAATAATCTTCATTTTTGGTGGTCAAGTAAAAAATAGTATGCAAGTAATTGTGTTACCAAGCTTTGAAAATTGAAACTCAAGGAATAATTCCACCTTACATTATTTCTTATTTAATAATGAATATTTAATTCACAAGATTTCCGTCTCATCTAAAAAAATGTAACCACATATGAAGTAACTTAGATGCAACAAAGGCCTTATTTGGGAACTATATCTTTTTATTAGATTTAATGTTTTGGATAAAATTTAATGTTATCGATTAACTTTGAAAACGAAAAACCTATAAACATTGTCGTTAGATAGTCTTTTCAAAACGTTTAACTCTCATTTCTCCCAAGTAAGGTTGAGGATTGACATTAAGGATCCGTTCCGTTTAACTTATTTTTTCTGATCTGATCTGATTCTAATAATTTCTGATCTGATCTGGTCTGATTGGATCTGATCTGATCTGATCTGATCTGATCTGGTCTGATCTGATCTGGTCTGATCTGATTAATTATGATTTAATTTAAAATTTCAAATCAATAATTTAATTTGACTTTATAATAACGTTTGAAAATTGTAATGATAATTCATATTATAATATAATCAATTATTTTTATTTAATGATTATTTTTTAATAAAATAAAAATAGTTAATTCATATATTAGAATAATCATTCATATTATAATGCAATAATATTTTTTATTTTATGATAATTTTTTTGTAAAATTAGAATTATACATTAGAATAAATATTTAATTTAGATATACATTAAAAAGTAATTAAATTTAGAATCAATATATAGAAGAGATAGTATTTTTATTAAAATATCTCATCCTTATAAAAGATCAAAAGTTTAGAAACTCAAACTACAAGTAGCAATAAAAATATATTTTAAAAGTAGAATTAGATTGATATTGTCAATGTATTTTAAAACTAATTTTTCCGACGTCTAATAATTAAGGATTAATTTCTCAGTTTTCTATTTAACCTATTTCTAAAGTTTATTCTTTTTCATTTTTAAGAACAATAATAATAATAATAATAATAATAATAATAATAATAATAATAATAATAATAATAATAATGATGATGATGATGATCATAATAATAATAATAATAATAATAATATTGAACGGAACGGGGTCTAAGTAACCTTAATTTATTGAGTACGCAGTAATAAATAATACTCATACATGAGAAGTGTAATACTGTATACACAAGCAGATCACACCATCTTTATTCCTACAAATTCACCGGGGGACTTCCCTGCACAAAACAAAACAATGTCAATGAAAACTACCTGATGATCTCAATCCAATGAACACATAGTTTTGAGTCTTTTGACCAAATGAACTGCTTTCTGCAAACTATAGAATGGCATTGTATATTAGCAGAGATTAGAGAATAGAGATGACACCTTGAGGAGAAGATCATGAGAAATGTGCTCCCAGGGCAACGATACTGACATCAAGCAGCACTTTAGTGGGGTCATCTCCCCTTCTTCGTCTGAACTCCGTGCAGTTGCAGAAGCGGCAGCATAAGCATGCTTTGCTGCAACTGATGCAGCCGATGCTGCCCTTCGAACGACTGCACTGAAGCTTAGTCCTTTATTAGAGGAGTGTTGGCTGTATTCGTGTTTGCTTTGATCTGACAAACACAACACCACTAGATTCAAGAAAAGTTTGACTTTTCATTGGAATAAAAGATATTTGTGGTATCATGCTGTTTTTAGAACACAAATCATAGTTTGAATAATCTCAAATCCACTGGCACAAAAGAATTCTTGAAAGAAAAGGGGCATACAAGTCAAATGACTAGTACGGGGAAAGAAACTGTAATTTTGTTCTCAATAAGATGATCAAATCCAACGTGTAAAAGAAAGAAAATCTGGGATAATATAAATCAAGCAAAACAAAGTTCCAGTTTACCTACAACGCCAGAAACAGCTACTTCCACTTCCCCACGTCCTCCTGGGCCTTTCATGTAAATCCTGTCCGTTTTCCCTGATGAATGAAGTGAAAGAAGACTCCCAAATCCAGTCCTTCCAGCTAAATGTAGCATGCCAAACGAAAGATATCAAGCAAGTAATCAGTTGTTGCTTCATAGCTGGACGTCAAATTTAAAGAATAGTAGGCTGGAAATCGAATCAGGCAAGCAATAACGGTTCTTATTCACATCTGTTAACTTTTGCACATCAAATGGCTAATAGAAAGATGGGATAAGTTGTGCAAGCAGCCAACATCAAAGATTCCTCCAGAAGCAAGCTGGTAAGCTGAGTCAGCCTCGGGCAGAATGTGATATTTTAATAGAACAAATGCGCATATTTTTAATACGGAATACTATAATTTTGTGCATGTTGTATGTGAGTCAACAGGCACATCCAACACGTTATATGGATTGAGAATGAGCTCCGCAGTTCAGATGTTAAATTAGTTGCACAATCCATGATTCAGAACACCAAAAACATTATATGTTGTTCAACATAAAAACAGCATGTTTTACCATCATAGGCGTCTCGGACCATCTGATAGCTAACGAAACCCGAGAATAGAGTGATCTGGAATAAGAATTGCAAAACCATCAGGTTAGCAGACTAAGTTATCATGTAGTGTGCTAGAAATTTGCATGTTATAGGGCAAGATAAGTGGAATGTCAATGTCAGAGTACATGCGAGTGGGAAAACAAACAAACACCTTAAATGTGTTTTTGAAAATTAGGAAGAAAAAAAACCTATTCATTGATCAATTTTGCAAGCATAAATTGACACGGGAAAGGAAACTTGTTTTTAGAAGGCATGCATATATAGTTCTCTTTCAGATGACCTCCCTCTTTTCTCGCTGTAAAGAGAACTTAGAGGAGTGGAAGGTGGCAGTGGCAGTGATGATGATGATGATCATACAAGTGTTTTTTCAAACCTTTGAACTCTTAGTCTTTTCAGCACTTGCTTCGCTTTTTGGAGAATCACATATGTTACTCTGACCTTGAAGTTTCTTTTCAGTGGGAAATGCAGCCCCATCATGTGCATTTAGAACGACACAATAGCAATGATCTACATCTGTCAAAACCTAGAAAAGATGTTATTTAGAGGACTTCTAACCCAAAAGTCCTGATTGATAAAGGCTTAAAAAGTGCAAATGAACATATTTATATGTAATTCAAGAAACAGCCTCATATCATAGAATATGAACATAATGCTAAAGCTTAAATGCACTTATCAACATCAATAAGGGGAAATATGCAATGCAACCAACATATCTAGAAGCACCTCTTTGACCTCTTTTTATAGCATTCAATCAGCCAGTGTCCAAAGTTCGAAAAAGGAGAAGATAGCCTTTCAAAAAATAAAAAATAAAAGAGGAACTTGTGCATTACCACTGCATCAAATGTAGAATCAAAATCATCAACTGCAAAACATATATCTGGATATGCAGGAGCTGTTTCCACTTCCTGCAGTGTACATGTGATGTCAGAAAAGATTCACGGCACAATACATGGTGTGATCCTCATTAGCGAGACTTGCCTTTCTTGAGTCCAAATGAAAATTAATACGACTTGGAGATGCGTAAACAGTTTTCACAACCTACAGACAAATAAAAACATAATGAGGTTTGATAAATAACAAACTGAAAAATGAAGAATAGAAATTATTTTCTGTAGTTACCTTGTATATAGGAGACAACGGTTTGTCTTTGCCAGTTTGGTAAGTTTTAAGGGCCTCATGACTAAAAGAAAGAGAGAACAGACATTGTTACTAGGAGTCTAGGAGATGAACAAACATGTACAAGTTTTAGATTGAATAATGATAACGAAACAGATGTGGCAACTCAGGCACAAATTACACAATCAACCGAGTGTTGTGTTAGTTAAAAATAATACTAAAATATTAAGCCTATCAAATAGACGTGTAAAATAAACAATTAGAAGGAAAATAGGAGATCCAATAAGTGCCTATTCTTTTCAACTTTATATTCCAATTCTCCACATCCTAGAATCTAGACTCCAGAGTCCAGAATCCTGATTTCTTTAAAATTACTACTGCATCTAGACTCTAGATTTTTGTTAAAATTATTACTGCATCCAGACTTCAAGCTCCACGCTCCAAACTCTATGCACCAGGTTCAAGACTCTAGTAAGCTCAAGTTAAAATTAAGGCGAAAAGAACAAGCCCTAAATAGTTTCCCCTCTAGTTGAAGTACAATCTTGCTAGCTACGATGATCTACTCAAAAATATAAAGAAACATCATGTAGCTAAGAAGATGTCATCCTTTTTGAAACTTCAAATTACAGTATCAATAGAATCAAGAGAAAGAACATTGCCTGCAAATTGCTACAGTCACACTGAAAGTTGTATGAGCAATCAAGTTCAAGTAAAATGAGCGCCTCCAATCCACATTTACCAAGTTCTCACCAAGTAAATCGTCCAACTGCAAGGAAGTGAAGCCTATCGTCCTCAACTTTAACTCCAGAACTCATTTCTTGTTGAAATTCAGATAATATTAAGGACAAGCACCAAAACAGAAATGTTGTGTCAATGTGGTCAAGCAAACAGAAGGTTATTTATTATCTTGCCCATGTTGTTACATTACATGGTTAAATACTGTTATCACTTTTCTAAATAAAATTACACTTTTGAATGCTCTGAGCTTATCCAATCATCATTTACCCATTTAAACAAAACAACTTGCCTTATATAAAATATACGGAGTACTCTATAACAAAATCATCTTCCCGCTTTCCCGTGTCCCAAAATCATCTTCTCACTTCCCTTTCTTGGCATCCCAAAATAATCTTCCCGTTCCTTGGAAAACTACTAAAGAAAAAATTGTGTTACCTTGGGAGCCCACCTCCGTACAAAGTAAGGAGAATTTTCTTCACTATTGTTGTTGGATTCATATCCTTGGAAACTCTGCACAAAGAATACACTAGGTCACATTCAACAATTCACACATTATGAACTTGAGAGTTCAACTTCACGAATCTTGCACATCACACATAGACACACCTAATAAAACAGCTTCAAAACCAGAAGTATTACACTTATTCCGTCCTATTGTATGGGTCTTAGTTGTGAAACGAGGCGAAGACTGAAGATATTTGGTATATCTATTTTTTGTACTCAAGTTGATCGTACTTACTGGCCAAGTTTTTGACATCACATCATTCGATTGTGCATGAAAGCCACACATTCATGAGTCCCTTGTCTTTGGCTGTGTTGCCGGGTTTTGTTCTTGTTTTGTATGTTTTTGCAGGTTAAAAGAGTGTGGATACACCTAGATACCTCAAAAATGGGACAAGGTACACTTCAGTGACTTTACGAGGGCTAAAGATCATGTTTCGGGGTTGCTTTAGTGACCGGGGGATGGACCAACAAAGTGGTCAGTGGATCAACCACTGCGGCACTGCCATGGTCACTACCAGGAATCTTCAAACCCAATCAAAGCTTGAACCACGACCATGGTCGATCCCGTTTTCATACCCCTCTTTGCAATCATCTCACTTAGCCACGGCCGAAACCAATGGGTGTGGTCGCAAGCTGTAATGACCTCAGATTCACATCTTTTTTTGTTTAAAGTCCAACAACAATATAGAGGAGCTTTTGGGTCTCAAACCTTAAGCCCTATCTGAAATCATCCGTAGTTTTGTCCCTAAGGTCTCCTAAACCCTTAGTAGCTTACATGTTTCACTTGGCATCCTCTAACCCAGACTTATAATACATTCATAGCTTAGATCTTCTCATTCTTTACATTTCCTCACTTCTCATTGCCCCTAACCATTTGTTAGGCATTGATTTACATTAAAAATCTTTGCATTAGTGCTTAAGTGCATGTCATGTTCAATTCTAAACCAACAGAATATACCTGAGGGTGCAACATCTGTACTCTACCACTATGCTCGCTCTTTTCATTTCCCGTCCAATTTTTTACTCACTTGATCCCATAATTATATTCTTGTTTTGATTTGACTCACTTTTTGATCAAGTAAAAATTAGGTAACTGAAATTTGTAAATTGGAGAAACAAATTCAACTATGGATTTTTTTTGTTTTGAAAAGTATAGTGAAACAAAATCTTGGGACAAGCCAAATAGGAAAAGAAGGAAAAAAACTATTGGTGGAACCGTGGAGGGAGTACTTTGTTAGAGGACTTGGAGACTAACGACACACCAAAGTTCTACTTATCATTGGTCTCGTTTGGAATCAACGTTAGAGGTTAGCGTTAGCGTTTTGAAAAGGCTATCCGACGGTAGCCTTTAGCATTAGCGTTTTTAGAATTAATCTGCACCATTAAATTTTTATCCAAAATGCTAACGCTAATCGAAAATGTTGTTCCCAAACAAGGCCATAGTATTCGAACCAATGTTTTTTGTAATATTCAACTTAATAAACTAAAAAATAACACACACAAACATACATTTTAATACTACTTCAATAATAGTGGATCCATTTCCAATAAACTACACGTACCTTTTAAAGTTCTATTGAGGAGAGGGGGTTGAACTATCTACTTATGATTTTTTTAAATAAATGAAGATACAATATGAATTTTGACAAATGAATAGGAACATGCAGAATGAAACAAAGGATATACCATTTTTCGAACGAAGAATACAAGATCATCCTCCTGGCGGCCTCTGGGTTCCTTGCCACATATGAAATACAAATCCAGCACTTCATGCCAGAACAGTGGATCCATTTCCACATCTGATGGCTCTTCCTCCTCAAGAATGGTTTTCCCTAAGAACTTTGAGTGTGTCTTCACCATACTCAGCAACTCAAACCTTTATGACAGATACTGAGTTAGCAAAGGAAATTGTTTAAAAAAAACAACAGTTGATGACAGAGTAAGGCCAGCATCCCTCATATCCTTTTCTAACTCGAGGAAATATCACTCGAAGTCTTCAATTGTCTTACAGTTCTCCCTTTGCTTGTAAACCAAGTATGCATTAAGTTTAAATACTATTTAGAAATCATGGTATTCCAATCCTAAGCTTATAAATCAAGTAAGCATTAATCTTGATATACAAATACCTTATTACAATGAGGCATTTTTACAAGCGTTAGTTCTTTCCTCTGTCACGCAGACTCATTTAGTATCAAATTTGATTTCATATTACCACTATGTTTGGTTCAAGGAATTTGAGAGGGAAATGAAAAGAAAATGAGAAGGAAAACATTTTTCTTGTTTGGTTAGAGAGGAAAAGAAAAGAAAAGTGGAAGGAAAAGAAGATAAGAAGGCAAAATGTACTAAGAGGAGGGAAAACCAAATTCCTCCCATTTTAGTGAGAAAACTAAGGGAAAACCATTTTCTTTTATTTTTCCTTCCAAATTCCTTGAACCAAACATAGTGTACAAATCATGACTTGCAATTCATTACTATTTGACACATCAGTCCACTATGATTGATTCTGAAAAGTAATACTAACCTTCCTATGGAGGATGAAAAAAGTTCCAATGGTTCATATAGAATACAATTCGGTTTGTATTCCCAGTCATAACAGATCAAATATGAAAATAGGAACGCGCAACATGTGAATTCAATCCAAGCTTTCAGTTTTCTGTACAAACTTTCAACTGCCAAAACTACTAAGGTGTTCAAGCCCTAATCGGAAAATGAGTTAGAGCTATTCGATAGAATCGAGGTGAAATGCGAAAAAAAACTCACCGACTAGGGGTTTGGCCTCCTCCTCCGGGTTTGCCTGGCAGCATTTTATTTGAAGATTGAATGAAGATAATTTTATTTACGCATTATCCAGAAGATTGAATTGCAGATTGAAGAAGCTTCTAAAAAAGTCTCGGCAATCAATATGAAATCTCAAGATGCAGACTTCACTTAGAGTTGGAAATCGCGTGAGTTAGGATGGATTCTTAGAGAGAGCAATAAAGCGGAGTAGATGGCGGCAAGTAGCAGCAGTCTCTCCTTCCTTCGCCCCTCTCTCCCTCTCAAGACGAGTTAACCATAATTAGGAATTCCTATAATTTGATCTTTACGCAAAGGATTTTTGACATCTTGGACCAAAAGTGGTTCTTACCTTGGCACCCCCCGGCTCAGGTGCTCCCTCCCTCCATTGGAGGCATAGCCTGTAGGCCTTGACCATGGTAATTATCAAGTTTAAAGTCTTTGTAAGTGTCATATACATGTTTCAGTCTTTCTTATCAACATGTGATTAAAGTCGAATATATCTCCTCTCTGGTGATTGTCCGATAAGTTCTCAAGACCCTAAGAGGGGGTTCACTCTTTTTTGGTATTTAATGGGGACATAGTCTCTGAGGTGTGGTGATTTAAGAAGGATTGTCGTTTCAAAAACACCAATGTCATACTTTCTCTGTCTCTAATCATTTAACTATTACGCAAAACGAAGTAAAATTTTCAAGTTTTTTTAATTCATTTTATTTAAAGATTGATATATAAATAAAAAATAAAATTCACATATTTAAAAAGTACATCAAAAGTTCTACAAAATAAGAGTTGACAAGAATATTTTATTTTATCAAATAGTCAATGAAAACATACAAATAAACAAAAATTCCCATGATTTTTAAATAGTAAAATATGTAAATCATTTAGGGATGAAGGAAGTAATAAACATAGATGTCTATTGTTTTCTTTATAAAAAATGCAGTTTGTACTTTGTACCAATTGTACACCCCCTATTTATATTAAACTAGATCAAATTAAACATGCGTATATAAAATGCTTTGTTCAAAAAGTGTCATTTATGTCATTTTATACCATGTAATGTGGGGTCCATAATCATCGGAGACGGCGGTTGAATGTAGATGGGGTCATGGGGGCGGTGGACAATGTGACAGAGGTTAGGTGGTAGCGGGTGATAGTAGATTAGTAGTAGAAATAAGTTGTGAACAATGGTGAATAATTATGTGTAATACCATACATATAGTCCATATTTGTGAATATACAACATGTGTTTCATAGTTTTGGTGTGCCTTTTATATAGTGTAATTTACTATAACAAGTTATATGGTGCAATAAGACATTTATGATCATCTGTACGTCCTATTAAGCATTTACAAGCATTATGTTATTGTTCACTAGCAATAGTTCTACACATCTTTTAGACATGTAGGTGGTTCCCGGGACGAAAGTTGCCGGCAGTCACCAAAGTGGGGTCTGCGACTGTAGAGGAATGCCAGGTGTCAGCGGCATGAACCTACGACGGTGGACGAAAGCTAGTTAAGCGTTGGTGGCTCATGGCTGACAGTTCTAAGTGGTATATAGAGATCATCTGTTGCGATGAGCAGCGGGTAGCGACGATAGTAGTTGTGTACAACGATATACTCTGTTTATCCCAAAATAATCTTCTCATTTTCGATTGCGATGTTAATTGATTTGTTCGATTCAATTTATTTAATTATTAGTACAAAACTTAAAAATAAAACTTATATTTTTTTTAAAAATTAAAATTATATAAAACTAATGAATTAAAATACCAAGTTTATAAAAAAATGGAGCACTCAAACGATTATTTTAGTACAAAATTAGTACACTGTAAGTATTTGTGAACATACAACAAGGCATTTTATAGGCCAAGAACGCTTTATTGTTTTGTACTCCGTACATTTTGTTTAAAGAGTAAATTTCATAAATGATTTCTAACTATACGTGATTTTCTATACTTAATCTTTAATTATAAGATATTATATAAATAGTCTTCAATTTTTGAAAAAATATTTTATAAATCGTTCTTTTGACCAAATATGACAAAACATTCTTTCCACATAGTCTCTGAAGGATCGATTGTGAAATACAGTAACTATATATGATTTTTCATATTTAGTCTTTAATTATAAGATATTATATAAATGGCCTTCAATTTTTGAAAAATATTTCATAAATCGTTCTTTTGACCAAATATGACAACATTTTTTCCAATAACACGTTTGTGTAAGGAATAAACTTAGGGTTACACAAAAATAGGGTACTCCATTTGTACACGAAGCAAACACGGACAGTGTTTGTGGATCACAGACACTAAATTTCTGTGTTTGTCTTTGTTTGCCTGGTGTACAAATGGAATATTTTGTACCCCTAGCATGCCCCTTGTATGAGTTATGTGTGAGACTTATTTTTAAAAAAATTGGATACTTATGTTAGCTATTTGAAGTTTTAAGACTGAAAAAAATGTAAACCGAAAAAACTTGTCTTCAAAAAACGTGATTATCAAACATTTTGATATCCACATTTTAGCCCAAAAAATTACTCATCAAACACTTCTAATAGTCGTGACTAATCATTACACCCAAAAAAATTCAAACAAAAAACGGCTTCAAATTTTGTGTGCCAAACAACATCATAGTGTCGAAGGCGTCGTGAAGAGATGTTGTAAGTTGTAACACCGATAAGTGTTGGACCCAAAAACAGATCTACATATGAAATCAGTCATACATAGGATAGGTGAATGAGCTTGTAGCTAGAAGAAGTAAAGCCACCGTGTTTATTCAATATGAAAAAACAAGCCATCACAACCATATTATATGACTCAGTTGTTTCAATATCAGCTAACAAAACTTGAGCCACCATGTTTTTTCCCCTGCAATGAAAATATATATCCAAGAACTTACCAAATGCAAGCTCATTGAAAGTTTTTCGTAATCATCGTGTCTTAGCGCACATACAGTACCAATCAATTCTGGGCATGCAACGGAGAGTAATGGGTACTGCCAAAAACATGCAAAATCAGTGCCATCCATATTGTGAGAATCACGGATGATTTGGCACGAATGTCTTCTTGAACTGCATTAACACTTGCTTTCAAGCATTCCATCATCTTCCACATCAAGAACTCCACCACAGATCGTACAGCTCCGAATGTCACTCTTCCACTGACATCAAGCACGAATCTCCTGTTTCTTGGCACTGCCAATGTTGACGACACACTACTCAGCCATCCATTACTTCCCAGATCGATTACAGGTTTGCTCCTCCCTTTCACTTTTCCTGAAGTTGAAGATTCATGCTCAGTGACCTTGTTGTTTGCCAAGGCTTGGTGAGATGTCTTCACCAGAGTTTCAACTGCTCCATTGCAGAGGGAAACCATAATGTCCCTCACTTCAGACCGATGCATAGGATTAGTCATACCAGAGAACAAATCATCGTAAAAGTTAATGTGCATTGTCTTGTCAAGATAAACAGCAACAGCCGTGCTAACAAAGGTTTGTGTAATGTTGGCTATTATCAATTTAAGCCGATCATCGCACAATAAATCTACCCACCCTGGGGAATTCGACGAATGGGATTGGCTGTTAGAGCAAACCTCCATCACCTCCATAACCAAATTCTTGGCAAAGCTACCAACAACCACAGAAACAAAAGCAGTCCCGGAACCACTGATCAGCTTATCCATAAGCTTATCTGAAAAAGATGAACTTTTTCCTACCTCTTCAATCCCACTCTCTTTCTTTTGCAGTTTATAGCCTTTCAAAACCCCAGTTGTTACACATTCTGAAACTCTACACACAGACTGGGACAGTTCATCAGATCGAACAATTTTCGACAATTGCTTCAAACTATTGGGGATTTCATCGGATTCGGAGAGCAGAAACTCCTTCAAATCCCTGGAGATGACGCTGAAAGCCTCGGCAGATTCAGACACCATTTCTCCCACGGATAACAGAGCTCCCAAGAGCTTCACGATTCTCTTCCTCTTTCTCACAATAGACGGGGAATTATAAACTCTGTACGCACCATAAGACGAAGCTCCAATGATTCCAAGTGCAATCAACCATCTCTTCTTCTTAGGGTTCAACATCGAATCTCGCCTTGAGCAGTTGATGACGATACGAGCTCGAAATCAACAAAACTCGAGTCAAAAAGTCTGAAATTTTGGGAAAATGTGTGGATCAATCAAAGAACTAGGTTTTCAACATCGCGAAAGCGGACATGGGTGGAAATTCTTAGATTCGGGAGGGCTAAGATGGATGTCGGATGTGTATTTGAGAAAGACGAACCTGTTTACGAGGAGTCCATTGAAGGGGAGGAGATTCAGACGGAAAGAAGACGGAGATCTCGAGCTTGTTCCTGCCTTGATTTGACAATTCATGACTGACTCTTGGTTTATCATAATCCATTTTAATATTTTAATGACAATTTATTAGTCAAGTGACAACTCTTTTTTTTTTTTTGATGAAAGTGACGACTCTTGATTTCTGGTACTTTAATTTTTTATATCAACTCTTGATTTATTATACACATTATCTAATTTAATTGTATTTGCTAAAAATTTATCTAATACTCCCTCCGTACCCCTGTATTTGTCCATTTTCATTTTTACACAACATCCAATGCACTTCTTTAATTCATTTTATCTTGTAATTTGTATATTAAAAAATTATAAAAATTATATATTAATAATCTATATGTTAAGACAAATCAAACAAGATCACACATGACTATATTTAGGCTTACACATTGAGAGAATTTGATGAGTCAAAGTGCTTAGATGAACAGTTCCAAAAGTCAAATGTGGACAAATACAGGGGGACGGAGGAAGTATTTATAA